>BMAO01009689.1:0-16647 GCA_019973975.1 Trichonephila clavata | reverse complement strand
TAATTTGCACCACAGTCAAATGACAAGAGCGACACCTGAGCTTGGCATATACTCTTCGAATTTCCACATGATAATATCAAGTTTTTAGTTCAACAGATTTAACGTGTATTAGCCTTTCTTAACAGGCGGGTTTGTAGTGGCACTAGAACCCAACACGCTACTCGACATAACGCTAATGACGAATTCACGATCATAAACCACGACATCATATGATAAATCGTAATAAAATTTTGCTTGTGTTCCATGCGCCATTTGAAGTGAAACATGCATTACTGAAAATATACTGAAACTCACTGAGTATTAACATCTTAAATACGTTGCTCATTTGTACACTAAAAAACATTTACGAAATCTTCTTGAGTCGTTAGTTACATGCTGCTTAATAATTGAAAATCAAAAATCCTATTCGGGAAATTATGTTCCCAAAAAATTTGTATAATTTTTTAAAAACTATGCAGTATCTTATATTAAATTTAGATGGCAGTTAAAACAAATATGTGAACACGTTTTACGTTTTATAAAGGTTAAGAAACTTAAATAGTTACAGAAGTTAGGAGTTTTGAAGTTTTTTCTAGAAATGTTACACATGTTGTTTTCTGCTCCTTGAGAGAGAAAGCAAGAAATAAACAGGACAAATTGAATGTGTTTACCAAGCACATAAAAGTTAAGATGAAATAAGAGTGTTATTTTCCCTTAGATAGCGGGGATAAAAACTGTTATACTTCATCATTATTTAGAGGTTAATTGTATATATTGATATATTGAATGATGTCAACTGAAGTGATTTAATAGTTTGTGAGAGCCGCATACTCAAAAAGAGTTTCATTGCACTTGCTATATTTTAAAATATTTAACATTGGATATTTTCTGAGATGAATAAATGTATTTTTTCAATTTTGATTGGTCACCAATACAGGTTCTGAAAAAAAAAATTATTAAAATAGCAAAGAATCTCAAATATTAAACTCTATGATTTATAATATTGACTAAGTGTTTTGAGTAAATACAGAAACGTACTTTAGAGTTTTTAAACCCAGTCTGATCAATTATTTAATTCGATACGATTCCACGGATAAAGTAAAAGAAATTTCATTTTGGAAAGATTAAATACTCCCAAATTAAAGTTGTAATTAACTGTGGGGGAAGTCTTTGAAAAATTTCTGAATTATCCTTTTATTTTCGAGCAATAAAATGCAGGAAATTTTTTTACTTTTTAGCTTTTACTCACTAATGTGAAACAGTACATCCTTAAATAAAGCTAACATTTTGTAATACGAACTAGTATTACAAAAGTTTTATTCATTTGATTTATGAATAGAATACAAATCCTTTTTAATACTGTTGATTAACCTTGAAATTCTTACAAGTGAAAGTTTTTGTGTTAATGAGTGAAGATGAATACTATATATTTTTAATAGAGAACTATCTTGAGACGAAATAAATTGCACTGTAAGAACAAGGTGAATAATGAAGGTCGTTTTCCTCCGTATAGACGTAACTAGGGGTTTCAGGGCACGAAAAGCATTTACTTTCTTAACAGCTTTCTCAAGTTTAACGAAGTTAGTTGAAGCGAATGGAGATTATGTGGGAGATAATATTCTTTTGCTGTGTGCACGATCTTTTCACAGGATTTTTCTATAAGTGTGTTGTTTCTTAGATGAATGCTCATATTTCGAAATCTTTGACTTGTAGTCATTCTAATACTAGAATAGCAGTTGTCATGACGCGGTGCTACCAAACTTGAGCATGAAATCTTTTTGCGGATTTTTCTTCCCTTAAAAGTGTTTGATGATTTTTAATAATTAATTTGTAAATAAAAGTTATGTTTTAAAAATTTTTCCAAGACTTGAGATGAAATGAAATAAAATACTAAACTGAAAAATTTTAATATGCAAAATGTGCGTAACGTGTGTCGCTTATGAAATATATTGTTTTCATGTATGTATTAATAGGAAACAAAAAGAAAAATTACCGATAGCGGAGCAATATTAAATAGATATTAAAGCAAACTTGTGTAGGGCAACCATTTTTGTCACTTGATTCATTATATATATTTGAAGGTATATCCCTTCAGTCGCTGTTGAGGGAGAAAGATCCATTAAACAATTTATTTAATGTTTCTGACATGGATTTTAATAATGCTGGATATACATCTTTAGCCTAGCCATAAGGGACATAACTTTTTTATATATTTGGTCCTTACGAATTTTGGAAATGTTCTTGGCCGTGGTAATCATCACTATCTCGTGGGACAGTGTTGTCGAGTCACGAGTTCCGAGTTCTAGGGTGATTGAAGATCCTCCATGTATAGAGGCTAAAAGCTCTCCCATTGGTGTGGCGTTGAAGTAGAGAAGGGTGCCGTCCGTCACTTTATCGTGGTACAAAATTGCGAGGCCCGTCTCTAGTAGCCCCCGTTTTGTTTACGAGGGCTACGTAAATTAAAATCAATCAGGAATGTCCTTAGTTTCGAAATTTTTTTAAGCAAACTTTTTCTCCTTACAATTAAGTTTTTGTATTTTGTCCTGTAAATAATATTAAATACCAACTGAACACAAACAAAAAATTAATGTATTATAATGTTGAATATATATAATGCATATTTTAACCTGATATTTTGAGAAACAGCTATATTTTTATGATGTGGAGGGATTAAAGCCCAATTACATAGTTTCTATGAAATAGAAAATTTGAATTTTAAAAACTTTTTTATGTCCTTACGTATTATCGCAACAATCGCCAACGTTCAAGATCTCGACAAATTAGCACCCCCAATTTCGCATTGCCGTATACGAATTGGCAATCATGTGCTTCGTTTCATATAATGTTGCCAATAGGTTGCGATCATCTGCAAGTACTCCTTTTAAGAAAATTAAACAATTTATAGTGAACCATTTACCGTAAAATCTGGCGTATAACATGCACCACGGGTTTAGCTAGTTCTGATGGGTCCTGTATCAAGATTCCTCCGGGGCCCTTCTTTGGACCTGAGATCCTTGTTACAGAGGCGGATTAAAATAGTTGGAGGCCCATGGGCTCAAGAGTTGAAAAGCTAAAATAGTGAAAAGAGTCGCTTTTTATTTAAATTCTCAAAATAAAATGTATTGCTTATAATAAAACTCAAAGACTAAGGTAAAATCTTAACCGTATCTAAAAAAATGTAAAAGCTTACGAAAGAGCTTACAATTTTGCTAAACAACTTTTCTTCTTGATTTCTCTCTGGCAAATTCATCGATTATTTTTGCCGTATCTATTTTGTTCAAAACATCTTGTGTTCTATATATAATATTATATTCAATTTGTCTTCTTTTCCATAGTGCTTCCTAAATAATTATAACAAGGTTTTTTTTTAAAAAAACTTAAAAAATATCTCACCTGATGCATTCGATATAGGTATTGTTAAAAATATTTATAAAAGTATTTCTACATTAGGATTTCTCTTGCAACTCGATAAATCTCTAGTGGGGAATTTTCGTTGTATCTTTGTTTTCTTTTTATTTCTTGTTCCAATTTATATCGTCAAAATTAAAAGATTCAATATCGTTTTGTAAGTTTCCTTTAATTTGTGTGCGTGTGTGTAGCTTTCTAATTTCATGTAATCTCTCATCAAAAAGTACAGTAAAGTGTTCTCTAACGCTTTCAGAAATCTAAGCTCTTCGGGATAGTTCTGGTCTTGCCTTATCACATAATATAAAAGGAATTCACTATGAAATTTTCCTTTCTTTCAAAATATCATAACCGACTTTACTTTCACACAAAAGAATTTTTTTCTCTTACTGCCTGCGAGCTTGTCCAGCTTCCTCTTCGAACAAGAGCCCTGATAAATCAGTTGCTCCTTGTTCTATTTCTCCGAATTCATTATGAAATTTTGAATACAAATTTTCTGGAGATTTTAGTAATCTCGACCATTTTAATTATTCACAATCAACTTATTGCAATGATTTGCTAGTAGTATTTATTCCCTGGAGTATGGTATTCCCAATCATGGTCATTAGAGAAGTTTCACATTTTTCCTTCTGTTTAAAAAGAGAAGCAGAGAGGCTTCTTGTATTGTGAGGTTTTTTTCCTCATTCGTAGCACGGATTTAAGCCAAGAACGCTTTTATTAATCTATATCTTGCTATTAAGGCCTAAATTCAACTAACTTGAAATAGTCTGCTTTAAACTAGAAATATCTTTTATCACGTAATTTTATTTTATTTCATTTAATTTCATTCCGTATAATACACTGATGGAAATAGAAATTCCATCAACAAAGAAGAATTTGTGCTATATTGACGAAATTTGGTAGACGTGTTTATACATCTGAAAGATGACTTTGATTCAAATTCAGGGGCGTAGCTAAAGCCGTATCAATGATACTGGGCCCCCAACATGTGAAACGACAGTCCTACTAACAGGCTCTTCTATCTTAAAAAGCCCCGAAAGAATTTTGATCTTAGGTCCACTCAGAACTATCTACGCGAATGTTCAAATTTCTCGTTAAACGCACAAGTCTGGCGCTAGTTGCGCCGATTGGAGGATGTGAATCAAGTATACTTCAAATACGTACTATAAAGTTCGTGAGTGTTATTTATCGTTGAGATATGACGTAGTGAGTTGTGTAAGTCCAAAATGATAAGACAATGAAGAAGCTATTATCAATAGGTCTCTGAGGTAGTGTAATAGAGCTAAAAAAAAAGGTGGATTTTCTTTCCCCGATGTTACAGAAAGACTTAGAAGGAATATATCCACTATTTTGGCCGCGGTGGTCCCGGGAAGGCACTACCTCAAGAAAACTATGGTTCAATCACGCACGGGTCGCCACTGACAGAAAAGACTGCAGTATTCTTCACATGGCTGGGAAATGTAGTGCATCTACAGCAAAAATTACAGTTTTTTCCTGCACCAGAGTCACACAGTAAACAGTAACAAATCAATCGTTTGAGAAATAGCTCCCAGCCAGATGCCTTGTAACATTCAGATCATTAGCTCTAAATCATTGACATCTGTGATTTCAGTGATGTTTAGAGATCATTGGAGAGTGAAGTGGCAATTTGTTGTGTTCTTCGATCAAAGCTGTTTCTGTCTTAGTGCCAGTGATGCAGTGGCTTAACGGAGAATATTAGGGGCCCCATGTAAAGTCGGGTTTTCGGGCCCCAAGCTATAGTTGACGTCAGTCAGGATTTGACGCCCTAGAATCCTGGCACCCCTCCCCCACCCAGGAGTTGTAAGATGTACGTCACTCTACTGCAGTGATGGCTGTATATCAGTGCTTCTCAAACTTTCACTGTTGGTGACCCAATTTTCAATCATAATTTTTATCCCCCACCCCTGTATTATCATATATTGAATATAATAATAATGTACTTTGGTGTTAAAGCTACAATACGATCTTAATTATAAACCATACAAATTTACAGGATAAGTATTAAATTTTGTATATGCTATTTTTATGTAATATATATCTTAAGCAAATTACTTTTAATCTCAATAGGATTGTTATATATAACTTTTCCTTTCTCTAATTTTTAAATTGGACAGATTGCAAAATGATATTTATTTAAAGATTTATTTCCTCCATCATCTATTTCTAAAAAGTACAAATGTTATTAGAAAAACAGTCTGGTCTATGTTGTTCTCTATCATATCCATCACATCTGGCATTCTCGCGAACGTATGCGCGAGTCTGGACAACCTATCGGACTTCTGCGCAAAACGTGTAAAAATGCTGCGTTTTGGTCGAGTCGATACTTTTATAGCTACCAAATGTATCAGAATAGTGCCCTCAGAATCATAACTGGTAGAGCCAAATCAACTCCAATTGCAACAATGCAACTCCAGACCGGCATCGAACCTCTTGACAGTCGTAGAGACAAATTCACTCTCAAGTTTTGGGAGAGAGCCAGGAGAGTAGATTGCAGGTACTGGAATGAGTACACATGTGCAGTACAGAGACTTAAGATTCAGACTTTTCCTATTTCACATGCAGAACTTCTTATTAAGAAACACCAACTTCCGCCGCTAATGACTCGCCGTGCTCCAAAACAGTTCTACTCCACAGCCGCTGTTGCTCTTCCATCTAAACGGCTCAACCTAATTAACTTGACATCAATTAAGGTTGATGTCATTCCTGACGAGCTAAAATCCTGTGCTCTGGAAACAATCGAACAAAGGTACTCAGCAAACGAGTGACTCTGTGTCCACACTGACGGCTCATACCTGCCAGAAACAAACGGAGCCGGCGAGGGATGGTTCTGTCGGCTGTTTGAGGGATCATTAGCAGTGGGAAAAAACGCCTCCAACTACGATGATGAGGTATTGGCTGTCTGTGAAGCTGCAATGCAATTCCTAGCTCCTGCAAAAGTTGTCTTTTTCATAAGCTCCCAAGCTGCAGTTTTAGCTTTAAGCAGCAATACACCGACTGCCTGCCTTAAAACAATTCAGTGTCAAACTAAAATCGTGGAGCTAATCTCATTATGGCTGGACTGTGGCCTTACAGTGGTCCCAAGTCGTGTTAGGATCCCCGGCAATAAGAGAGCCGACCAAACGCAAAGCAGGGAGCCGAGTCGTCTCAACTGGAAGTCTTCTTAACTCTCAGAATAGCAAAGAGCATTATTTCTACATTCATCCACAAATATATTACCGTGACCCAAAAAACCAAGAGCCTTGGTAAGCCATGGGTAACTCTGGCCACTGTGGTTCCAATTCCGATGCACCTGGAGAGAGCCGAAGCAGTTGCCCTCTTTCGCCTAACCACCGGGACCTTTTAGGAGCCCACCTCCACTGGCTGCTGACGAGGCCTGCCCACTCTGCGGCCATGCCAGAATGGATGGCGACCACCTGCTCCAATACACTGGACTCGATGAATACCCGACTGACGATATCGTCAGTCGGTACTGAAAGGTTCGACGTCAAATGGTCAAGAAGCCAAGCACGGGTGTTGGATAAATAAAAAAAATAATCTTGAATGTACATTTTATAATTTGCGGGTTAGTTGTAATTCACGGTATTAAGTATTTACAGTTGTAGATTAAACAAAAAAAATCATGAATAAGTTTTTAAGTCGTAAGCGAACATTCGACGATAATAAAGCATCAACAAGTGCACAGACAAGCATAGTTCCGAAAATTAAATCAAGAATACTTAAATTTTGAATTTACCATTACTGAAGTAAATGGAGAAGAAAAGCATCTATGTGTTATTTGCTTAAAAATATTGGCAGCCTACAGTATGAAACCCAATCAACTTAAAAGACATTTGGAAACGTTTTATGGTGAGTACATTAACAAACCTTCGAGAGTTCTTTGAATTAAATTTAAAATCATATGAAAAACAAAAAAACATTTTTGAAACAAAACTTTGTCAGTGAATGAAACAGCTTTACTTCTGACAAAGAATCGTACAAAATAGCCAGATGTAAAAACCTCCCACTATTGGCGAAGAGATTATTTTGCCTGCAGCAATTGAGATCGTAGGAACTATATGTTTGTAGGTAATTTTACGAAAGAGTTGCAGTCCATACCTCTATCAAATGATACTGTTGCCCGTCGAATTGATGATATATTTGAAGATGTAGAGCAGATGTTCCACTTTCTTCTTTATTTTTTTTTGTTTTGGAGAGTGGCAACCGTGCTGAAACTCCTCACTAGGAAAAGCAATTAAAAACTTTCTCGCATTATTCTATAACAGGTATGTCTTTTAAAGCTAAAATTGCTGGTATTTGTTTCTAAATTTTACTTTAAGATCCTTGTTAATGCCTACTCCTTTCATTTCCTACTGTAATATGAATCTTTTTTCTATGTGATCATATGAATTAACTGTAATGGCAATACAAAACCATGTAGTCAAATCATTCTCATACCTAGTTTCAAAATTTAAATACTGAATGTAGAGTAAAATGTCTTGACGGATTGTTTGTGACAAATTGAGAAAATTCACTGCTAGCTTCTACTGCTTTAGCTAAATTCTGGAAAGAAACGCAGAAGTATTCCTTGTTTTAATAAAACTTATGCTGTCACCTTATAGCTTGACGTTAAATTTAATAAATAGATCTGGTTTCGACTTTGTGATTAAGTTTTTTTAAAATTAAAATCACGATGTGGTTTAATGAGAGTCACTATCATAGACCCTCCATTTACTCCTCATATACCACTAAATTATTTCTTCGTTGACGTGGACCCCTTGCAAATCGTCATAGACCCCTGGGAATCCATATAGACCACTTTTGGAATCACTGATTTTGTTGCTATTTAATTAGGTAAATAAAGTTAACGGCTTATATACCGCCTTCAATAGCTCAATCACTTTTACCCTAAAATATGTTGATGAAATAATAAATGTACCACTTCTGTGTGTGTGTGAGATACAACAAAAACTTTTTTAATCTTTTAAAATGGTCTAAAAATAACTAAAAACAAGTTCAAACTCAATAATACTGTACGATAGTGAATCGATTATATCATTAAAGCTTTTCTGAGTAAAAAAAGTCTGACATTTTTATTATATTAATATAGCTTTACCTTGTCTTGGGAAACCGTCGTCACTTAGGGAACTCACGTTTTTATTATATCCATTTGCCTTTACTCTGTCTTCAGAGACTATCCTCATTTAGGATGCTGACGCATAGCTTTACCCTGTCTTTGGAGACCGTGTTCAAATAGAATGTGACTCTTAGCTTTACCTTGTCTTTGGAGACCATCCTCATTTAGGATTGCTGACTCAAAGCTTTACCTTGCCATTGAAACTGTCCCCGCTTGGAAAGCTCACGTTTATATTGTATCCGTATACTTTTACCCTGTCTTTGGACACAATCCGTCATTACTGACTGACGCATAGCTTTACCATGTCTTAGGAAACCATACTTGCTTAGGATACTGACACATAGCTTTATTTTGTCTACAGACACGGTCTTCGTTTAGAAAGCTGACGTATTTATTGTGTCTACAAAGCATTACTCTGCTTCCACCCAGCGTTTTTGCTTAAGAAGCTGACTTTTTTATGGCATCGAAATCTCTTTACTTTGTCTCCGAATATCGTTTGCGAATGAATTACTGCATTATTTTTTGTTCATTTATTGTTAAAAACATGCTCATATTATCTTTCAGTAAATAAATCGTTAGGATTCACGTTTGACAAAAAGATCTTAGCTGTATGTCTGATAATTATCCATTTTTTAGTTTTTAAGTTTAAATCACTTTCAAATAATATTTTACCAATTAAGTATTAATTCCTTATTTATAATAAATATATATCCCGTAAAAATATCATCGTTAAGAAATGTATGGAGTAAATTGCAACAGCGCATTTCCCTCCTTCAATTTAAGAGCATTCTAAGTATTTCTAAAAACAGACATGTTATTAATCCCAGTAAAAATGTCTTCATTTTTGACTCTTCCAAATAATTTGATAGAATATGGAATGGGACTACAGGCAACTTTAACAGAGCTAGACTTTGCCATTTTGAGCAAAAAAATGCAGCCATATGTATACATAAAAATATCTCTGTCAGAAAATAAGCAAGGGAAGGTGAACTTGGAGCCCGAATAATATTATTAACGACTAAATTACATAAATATTAAGCTAAAACTCTTTAGAAAGATATACTCTGATTTCTTTTATATATAAAATGTATATAACATGTTGATCTACTTTAAGTATTTCTTAAAATATATTCTTCGAAGTATACGACAGGGTTCCATCAAAAGTCCTAATAGGTCTAAGGCAGCATTTCTCAAACTGTGAGGCGCGAGCTTACGAGGGGGAGGGGCGCGAGCATATGGAAAATAAAAGGTTTAACAAATTAATTTACTGGAATGAAGTAAAATACTTTCTGACATAATAAAAATATACACATTTACACTGATATTATTTATATATATCATTTGACGATATTATCTTCCACTTCAAAATGCTCATTAGCTATATCTTCGAACCTATAACCAAATTTAAAACAAAAACACTTTCTTTGATTTGCTGTATTCCCATGATCAGAATTTTTTTATTACGTTTTCATTTTAAACCTAAAATTCTACTCTTTCAGAGATAAAATCCAGACTTAGTGAAAAATTCTTGATAGGTAAAATTTCATCACGGTTATTATTATTGGAATACTATACATGAGCTGTAGAAAGAAAAAGAAGACTTAATTCACTGTTCACCAAAGAGGCAGAATATATTTGCTGATCATCTGTTTGACCTTCGAACTCCTGGTATGGTTAATTCCTTCCCTTTTTCTCTTAGAGAAATTGTAAATAATGTATTTCTGTTGTGCTTTTTTCCATGTGAAAGAGTTTTATCCTTTTTGGAAAAGCACAGACAGCACTTTGAAGAACTATTTGGCCAAGATTTATTTTTGAGTATTAAGAAAATTTATTCTGAAACATATAAAGTGTAATGAAAAATGTTTGACGCAATTCTTTTTTAGAACTAATAGTCATGTTTTTTATTGAATAAATACACTTTTAACCCAGGAGTGGTTGCATGAGGCGCAGAGTCATCTCAGGCTTATGAAACCGTTAATTCTGGGAAAATTGTTTATTTGTTACCAATGACCTCTTGACAGTATCCTCCTATATGACAGTCTTAATGGGAACTGAAATGCATTTGTCACATATCTCCCTCTGTTTTTGGAGTGGTAAACGTTTTTTTACAATCTTAAGGTACTTGTTTTGACCCAGTAACGCGCGTGCTACTTTTGTTCCAAAATATTCTCTATGAACATGCTACATTTCCCCCTTATGAACTATTTAATGATTTTGATTTCTGTGTTGTACGACTTATTATTATTTATAAATGTAAATGAGCAGAATATAAAAAAAAAAGAAATTGGCATCTGTGATCTCTATTGACGGAAGCTGAAACTGATCAAGCAAAGGAAATTATAAGGGAAGGGAAGGATATTTGTCAATCATCAAAGGATAGCAAAACTGTAATAACGTGAACAAAATATGACAGTTTAGCTTGCAAATAAGTTGTCGAAAAGTGTCTATGATTTGTGTCCTTTATTAAGGTTACGCCATTTGTGTGTGTGAAATATTTCAGTTCAGTTTTATTGGATTTTTTTTTCAAATTATCAAAGAAGAATTGAAAAGTCCTTGAAAGTAGGTAAGTATATTTTCTCTTCGTTAAATTATTTACTAGAATTGTGACTTTTGTTGTGTATGATAAAAATAATTATTAAAAAAGGATTGGGATGACTTAGTTACCCTGCGTGACCTTTAACTTTAGTATGGAGTGCGTACTTGCTACCCGACTAAAACATTTTTAATGTAACTGGGACGTCTGCAACAAGGCAAACTGAACTTTTCTTTTACATCACATTTAAATGGTTCTCACTTGCTTAAATTAAAAGCAACGGAAGTAAAATTTTTTCGTTGAATTATTTGTATATTTATGTACCTGTAAATGTAAAAAAAAATTCCATTTTAAATTACAAATCAATTTGTATGAGCAATAATTAATCAATAACTATTTTTATTTTATTTTCAAGGCATGTTGTTATGTTTAGGTACACTTTGCATAAAATCCACTGCATATATAGCTATAAAATTTTACACAGCTTTTACAAACATAACAATCTATAAAATGAATAAAATGAAATTAAAAAAAAATTATAAAAATTTACGTGTTCACTTACAAATGTTCGCTTACGACTTAAAAACTTTTCCTTGATTTTGTTTTAATCTACTGCTGTAAATATTTAATTGATGAAGGAGGAAATATATAAATCTCCTCTCTCTTTCTTTAAATAAATATCATTTCGTAATATGTTCCAATTTAAAAATTAGGGAAAGGAAAAATAACATGTAATAATCCTATTGCTTAAAGTAATTTGTTTAAAATATATATTACTTAAGAGTAACATATACAAAATTTAATACTTATCCTGTTAATTTGTACGGTTTATAATTAAGATCGTATTGTAACTATAGCACCAAAGTGCATTATTATTGCATTCAATACATTATTATTATACAAGGGGGTGCGATGTAAATTCTGATTGAAAATTGGGTCGCCAATGGGGAAAGTTTGAGAAGCACTGGATTAGAGATCCATTTCAAAACACCCCAGAAGGGCTCTCAACTGCCGAAAAAGAAATCTTCATAGATTTCACATTTAGTAGCAAAATTAAAAGGCAATTTTGCAATAAATCACTTTTTCAAATTTTGGCAGAAGTGGATGATGAATTTTCCGCACTGAAAACAAAAGCATTTCGTATACTATTAACCTTTTCAATATCCTACCTTTGTGAAACCTGATTTTCTGCTTTGAAGACCTGCTTTGAAGACAAAATATATATCTACAATAATTTTTTTTTTGGTGTTGGGATCCCCCCCCCCCCATATCAGCGTTAAATGTATGCGAGAGTAATTAAGCCCGGCTGTGGACTAAAAATGAACTTGTTTGACCTGTGACTTCAATAGTATTCATTTGTTCGAAATAAAATTTGGGCAAAAAGAAAAACGCATGTGAAAAATTTATACATATATGGGATACGGATACAGATATTCGGTAAAATGATGGCTAAGGCTGCTACACGACTCAAATACGGGTTGCAATATCGGCTTAAGATCTTTTTATTCCACGTTGAATTTATAAATGGAATTTATCAGGCTTGGGGCCGTGCTGGTGCTAGGAGTCCCTGGCGGCCGCCAGGTCCGCCACCCGCTTAATCCGCCTATGCGTTGTTAGTGGGACTGTAGTTATACAGATGTTGGAGCCCCGTATCACTCATACGGTGGTAGCTATGCCCCTGACACTTACCCTCTTTTTTTCGAAGGAATCTGAAATGTGCGTGTGCAATGCTATTATGTTTTGAAATAATTTTTTCGAGATATTTCCCCAAAATTATGAAAAAAAAAACTGTGTGTCGCGGTTCCGACGCGCCCGACTGAAGTTTACTCTTCATAAGTACAATTACCTTTAATTATACAGTAGGCAAATACAAGGTGAATAAACGCATCTCATAATACTAAAACCATGTTTGTATTTTTTTTATTCTATTCATATTTTTCATATTGATTCGGTAAAATAATATATATATATATATATAATTTATGTCAATTATGTTACTTAAATATATGTTACTCACAGTATATGAGTTAATTATTAAGAAGATTGATTTACTTCACTATTAATGTCACTGTGAGTATTAATTACATTCACTCGCCATTATTGATCACTGTGACAAGAGGTTTGCGGTAACTAAAGAATAATACGTGATTTACAAATAGTAAAAACATCGCATCAGGGGTTAAATCATACCTAGTCGTCTCCACTGCTCTACCAGAAACAAAATCCAAATTAAGCTCCGATTTTAAAAATTATGCGAATTTCAATCCTTCATTTTGATCGAAAGCAATGTTCAAATCGCCACCAAGTATAATTGGAAGTACAGATACTGTTTCCTCAGTAGTTTAGAACCACCTTCTGTATATACTAATGTCTCGTTGATATAATCTATGTCAGTAACATTCTGATTTTCAGAAATATAAACTGTGACGACAACAAAGGGTTTACCGTTAGGTAAAGTGCATCTCGCAGCACATACATATGTCTCCCAAGTTAAATTTAATTTGACTAAAGTACTGGGTATTTCTTCTCACAAAATCATCATGATTGCCTATAAACTTATGTTGTGAATCGCTCAAGTTTGATAGATGGTGACCACACACCCGCGATTAATGCTTGGTCGTCTATACTACGTTATGCGTTTAAAATTTTCGTTTTCAACTAATTCCTCATTGCGAAGCCATGCTTCTGATAATTTCAAAATGTGTGCTTTTTGCACAATATTACCACGGAGATCCCGTACATGTAGATCATACTACTTCGGTGACAAAACTGTTGACCTTGACATGGATGTTTTTATTGATGACATGGATGTTTTACACAGCTATTTCCGTGCATGCCTCAGACGAAAAGAAATCTATTCAGGCCAGTCGTTAAGGGCTTTTATTCCTGTTCTTTGTTTTTTATGCCTTGAGGAAGATGGGGTCGCTACAGATGCAATAATTTGTCCACTTTTCCAAGGGAGTTAACTAGTAGGGGAGTCAGTACTTAAATTACAGAATTGGGACAATTTAATTCCGTTTTTTTAATAAGATAGTACAATAGAACTCAATAACATGAAAAACATCCACATCTGTAGTATGTTCCAGAAAGTCTTGTTTTAAATTTATTTTCTTTCAGGTACTTAACACAAACTGTCAAGACAGTAAATAGTACTTCGTACTTTCATCGACTCGAATGGGAAAATATTTTTTTTCCTATTGTAATTGATCTTCTCCACATTATTAGAGATTTCTTTAATCTTACGAAATCGTATCATGGAGGAGTGGAATAGTATTAGCTTTGAGAACATTTCCAGTCCCAAACATACAAAAAAACTGCATGTTTAGTACTAGAAAAAATCAAATTTTAATTAATCTTTAAATTTTTGACGATATGATAACTGAGGCATCAGAAAACTTCAACAGTATTTTCATTAGTACAACCAGATGACAAACAGTTACGTAACTATGTTGCCCTTATTTTTATTTAATAGAAAAGGGTTGAAAAATTAGATTTATGTTTTTGAATTGTGAGTCTGGTTTGCAAATGACGGTAAAGTAGTGAAGATTTGATACTACCTTTAGATAGTACTTTTCCGCAAGCAACATATTCAGGTGCAGGGACACTCTCCTCGATAATTACGAATGAAAATTCATACGGCAAGTATCCTTTATAATATTTTTCATTTTCTTCCAATTTCGCAACTGAAATTGGAAGCTTAATTTTACTTATTTGCTGAAAGTTCTTGTCTTCCTTGAAAGAACTGGTGCTCGATGATGGAATAGTTCCTTTCACTAATGATTACATTAACATCATTACTCAGTAATTTTTAACTCGCTTTTATAAGTTTAATTTGTATGTAACAGAATCTTTGAACTCGATTTTCACCCACTTAAAAAGGTCAGATTTATTCGAAATATTACACACTTGTCAAGGACCGATGGCACTACAACAATTTCCTAATTTTGTTGCATTGTCCTAATCAAAACATCAGGAAAAACGATTTTCAGATTTGGCGACTTATTCATTATACTGTTTCCTAGATTTGGAGATTAATGCCATATACCATTTCCAGATTTGGCGACTAATTACATATACGTTTTCCAGTTTTGGCGACTAAAAGATTAAGTTACAACCTTATAAAAGTAAAAATGTTTGCATCAGCGATTTCTTACCATAATATAAGCAATTGTCTAATTTTTCTGAAAATGGAAATAAAAAAAAGACTCGTGCATATGAAAAAAAAATATTTATGTTCTAACCCAGCGTTTCTTAAACTGTGGGGATAGGGGGGGGGGGGTTCCCGGGGGGAAAGGCATGATAACCCTACGTGTTGGGGGGGGGGGGGGCAAAAGCATATCGAAAAGTTCAAAATAAAAGATTTAAAATAGTTATTAATTTATTGAAGGAAGCAAAACAAAATACATTCTGACATGATAAAAATAAATACATATTCACACTGATAAAATATACTTATAAATGTATCAGTGCGGGCAAAAAAGTATTTAATAATTGATTAATCAATACTAAATTAAAAACAAGTTTTGTAGTTATTAGTAACTTCTATGGCTTTGTTATATACAAAATATAATAGAGGAGACCGGGGCAAGATGACGAATGTCTTAATTTTTCCGTATTCCACTAGGTAGCAGCATCAAATGAACACTACTGGCTTTCCTTTTGGCCTTTCATTAAACAATAGTATAGACACGCTGAATTTACCCTTTTTGTGTTAGTTGTGAAGCTTTGATGTTTTTTTTATGCCACGATATAACTTTTATGCATGTGTAAATAAGCTCTTCTATACAGATACAGGTAAGATCTATCGCTTCTCTTTAATATTTATGAATAACTTGGTTTAAATACTACCTATTACCATGAATAATTTCAATTAATTGCCTTCCTTCATGGTAATGAGAACGAATATTTTTAAACAGACAGTCTGGGGCAAGATGACGATCCGAAACACGGGGCAAGATGACGAGCTTGTCATCTTGCCCGTGTTTCGAAATTTATTAGACTAACTATTGTTGTCCATTCTATTAAATCCTGTGAACACTTGTTTGTCTGTGTGTATGTCCCACGTAACCTTGCGCTTCCATCTCTTTTGGAGCTAAGGGGTGCATCGAATCGGGAAAGGTTTCATTCAAAAGGGGGTGACCAGAGGAAGACATTTTTGCCATCCGCTAAGCACCCTCTAAAGAGGAAGGAATGTAACAATAATTTGTTGCTTTAGAGCTACTGGCTTTTATCTGCCACCTTTTCTGATTTTTTGCGAGAAAACGAATGCTTCCTGAACTTGTAGAAAGAGCCCCACCAGGAACTGTAGGCAACTGTAGTGATAAGGGCTGGAACAATGAGGGCATCTTTTTCTCTTTTGAAGCACTTTTATCTTCATGTAACCAAGCAAAAATCTCCTAATCTGTTGATTTTTGACAATTACAAAACCCATATAACTTTGCAGGCTATCTTATATTGCAGAGCGAAAAACATCATCACGGTTGGGTTGCCGTCGCACACATCACATCGTCTCCAGCCACTTGTTGTGTCATTTTTCGACCAGTTAAAAACGCGCTATAGCCAAGCATGTGACAACTTTATGGTCACTCATCCAGAA
>BMAO01009688.1:0-11764 GCA_019973975.1 Trichonephila clavata | reverse complement strand
TCAGTAAATAAATTATAAATTATTGTGTTAATTGATGAATATCTTTGACGAATAGTATATCTTATAGATCTATATATTAAAGTTTAAAGTTGATAACACTAGGCAACAAAAAAAAACACTTTTTGTCTGTTTCCTAGTTTTAAAAAGCCTATTCTTACTAATTTTGGGTTGAAAAAACAAATATATAAATGAAATTTATTTATTAGCTCTTATTTTTAAGATATATTACAGCCCATTTATCAATTTATTGGTAAATGTGAAGAACAAAACATTACTAACTAATACATACAGTACGATAAGTCATGTTTCAAGAAACTGTGCTCATATCAGAAATCAGTAGTATGTTTTAGTTTATTTCCTGTGAACATTTCTTTTTGAATTGCCTCTTGTATATCAAAGCCCCAGTATCCATTATAATTGTCCAGCAGTAGTTTGCGAGCATTGATTCATCCCGGTGACTCCGATGAATACGTTCCATTGCTGTGATATCTTGATGAAACCTTTCACCGTATTCACTTCTCTTACAGTTCTACAGTTTTTAGGGAGAAAATCAAGATGCCAATGTAAAAAAGGGACCTTTAGAGACATATTATATCCTGGGTCATGAAAATTTTGTAAGAGTTATTTCACCAAATGTTGATAACTCTCATCCTTTTTGCTGTCAAAAAATACTTATACCACACTTATCTTTGAGACTTAAATATAGTTGAATTGTTTTACCTTGAGTTGTAAGACGAAAAACAATGAATATCATTTGAATCGTGCACTATTGCCTGTTCTTTGTTCTACTGAAGCTCTAAATTAGACTCAAAACACACTGAAGAAATGTGGCGTGGTTACACGCCTTTCGTTGAAATAAAAATCTATCCTGAGGCAAGAGCTTCCATCTACCCGCTCAAATGAACATCAAAAAGATGACACATAGAAAGTAAAGATGAGTAAAAATACAGCTATTTATGAATAGCGAGTTCTGATTCTTGAAAACAAGAGCTAATCTAAAGTTTTTATGATGATTTTTGTGTTCAGCAGACCAAAGTACTTCATAATAAACTATTTTGAGCCCAAAACAATTTTGATGTTGCCATGTGTAACATACCGTATTTATTTGATTTAAGTAAAGCTATGCATTTATTATTTCATGCAAACAAAAAATAGTTTACTTACCTTACTTATTTTCTATTTTTGAATTCCTACTATTATATATATATATATATAGGTCACTCTTTCCTCATATATAAACATTTATTTATTTATATATCTTGTTTAAATTTTCAATCGTTAGTAAATTACTTCCTATTAATCCAATCAAGTTCAAATAAACTTTTTAAAACTTGTAATGGATGACTTTTGATGTTAATACAGTTTTTCAACTATTGATGCATTAATTACCGGTTTTCGATGCCAAATAAGATTAGTCTGAATTGTTTTTACAACGTAACTGTTAAAACAATTACAAAAGTTGGCGTCGAAAACTGGTATTTCAGCCAAACTAGCCAAATCGAATGTGCATTGTTACAAACAATGTAGATAAATCTTGCTCTTTGTCAATTCTTATTAGTTCACCTTCTCCTTATATATATATATATTGTTCAAATTTTCAACTGTTAATAAAATACATTATATTCATCCATTCAAAGTAGGAATTGACTTAAAAAACTTTTTATATTACTTGTTTTAGTTTTATTAAATACCATTATATATTAAACAGTCAAAACCTTAAGAACCTATGAGAAATCTTAATCTCATGAAAAAAATGTTTCAAATATCAGCTAGTAAATGTTATTACATTCGAGAAACTTATTAAAAGTAATCATGTATTGTTCGAATCAAAATCTGAGTAATCGTAAATAAACTCGCTGTATAAATATTTATAGAAGTTTTTTAATAAAACATTTTCTAGCCTATTATATTTTCAAAAAGGATTATTCAGATTCACTATTGTTTAAGATAATAATATATTTTAAGTCTAAAAAAATGTAAAGAGGGTATTATAGATTAGAAAAATATTATCATGAACTGAATGAGGTTTTCATAAATGAAAATAGATAAATAAATTGTTATTTTATAGATATATTTATTTCTCAATACTCATAAGATTTTTTTTTGTTAACTATTTTGTTTTTCAGTTTCATTACTTCACCATAATTGTGTATTTAAGCAATTTATGCAAAAGATACTTCAACAAATGCCGGATTTATCACTCATTAAAATTTTATATTTGATAAAATAACGTATTTTTATTTATAATTTAATAATTATAGTTCGTAGTAAATATGGAAAACATTGATTTATTTAACTTGAATTTTCAATCATGTAATATTTCAAAATAATAACGCTAGTTTTTTTAAATTATTTAATAAGGATATTTGCGTGCTGTTTTTGAAACCTATTAGGTATACATTTGGAATTCCTCTTCAGAAAGAAGATAGAAAAAACTGATTATAGTCAACATATTAAAAAAATTTGTAATTTTCATTATGTTAAAAGAAGACATTAAATATTTTTGAAACACTCACACGTACATATAGTACATATTAATAAACGCAATTCTGTGCTTAAATTTTAACCATGGAAATTTTATTAAAAAAAATTACGGTTTGCTTAATATAGCTGAATTTCAATACGGTCTTATACAACAAATACAAATATAACTAAGAATAATTAATGAACTTAAAAAAACTGTTTTGTAAAGTGTTACCATTTTAAAAAAGTTCATAATTTCCCATTAAATTTTTTTCGTTCCCAACAATTTACTCATTTCTCAGCAAAATGTAATACGTTATAACTATGGAAAGTGATTCATAAACTATGAATTTTTTTTATTTTCCTTTTTAGTATCATTTTCATATATTTAAATCCTTTCAGCAAAATCCTTATTTCTTTTATCTGAATAAAATACGCTCTATTTGCTTTCCTATTAATCTGTTTCATTCATCAATGATTAAACCAAATTACATTTCACACACACTTCAATTATTTAATTAAAATAGAAAATATCGATATCACACATTTTCTACTTAATTTATTTGACTCATAAATATTAATAACCGATTTCCATATTTTTCTTGCTTCATAAAAAAAATACACAACTGATAATTCTGAGACATATTGACAGTAAAAACTCTGAATTTTTTTATCGTAACTATTCAAGTTAATATCGAACTGATTTTCTTAATTAAATATTCAATCCATAAAGAGTAAAAATGAAAAAAAAAAAGATTTTAACTCCTAAATTTGATGTTTATTTTTTTAATCAGGAAATCGTTAAATAATATCTTATCTTTTTATATTTATAAACGTTTGAAATTTGAAAATATCTGGTTATTAATCTTTTTACCAGTTTTTTTAAAAAAAAATTTAAAGGCATTTATATATTTTTCAATTTTGGTACAATGGAAACAGATTTTGTTTTAGTGAAAAGAGATTTTTTGTGTGTGTATGGATTAAGTAAATATGTAAATTAAGTTGAACATGCTTTACTTCTGTATATTTTTATAAAAAATATAACACATATATAATGTAGACACATACAAACCTCCAATTTTTACAGAAACGTATATTTAGTAATCAATAATGAAAAAGTACTTAATGTATTGATACTAAATTTAATAAATGATTATACATTAAATGAGATGAAAATTAAAAAATTATGGATTTATGAAATGTTATTTTAACAGAAAAGTTTGATTAATTATAAGCATCTAAAAACGCAGGATTCTTTTTTTATTGATATTTCATAATATATGGATTCTCATATTAAGCTAACAAAAATATTTTTTGCATAGAGTTACTACATGATTATTTAGTATTTTGACAATCTTTTTTTAATGTAAATTTTTACTATCAATAAAAAATATTTCATTATTACATAAAAATCCATATTCCTCAAGCTGTCATTCATAGTCATGCATATTAAATTCGTCGGCATTTATTTGGAGTGGCGGCAAATTTCTTGTATGATTTACTGTGGTAATGACAAAATAAATATTTCTATACAATGGTGAGGGGAAAAAATTAAAAAGTGTATACGAAAAAACATTGTGATGGAAAATTCATAACTTATTTTTCTTTTGGAATGGATCTCCTAAAAACACATACCAGAGAAGAAATGAATAAAAATCTAGATTGAAAAATATTCAATAAATAAATAACATGCTGAAATGAAAGAGAGACTATATAAACTGCATTTTTTATGAATTTATCCAGAGATTATTTTAGAATCAACTTCCTAATGAATATAACATTGATATTGGGTTGAACGGATACTACGAAATTTGCATTCAAAAATGAATTTCTGTGCAATACATTTTACATCTTATAATTCTGAAGTAAATTTTAAATACATCTATCAGGTGAAACAGATCGGCCTGGAAATAAATTCAAAAATTTTAGCAATTAATTGTAATGATCATTTGGGAAAAAAAAAATTCATTTTTTTGCTTTAACCAATTATTAATTAAATTAATTTGGCAGTTAAACTAATGATGCGCACATTAATATTTTAATTAAGTACGTGTTTTTTTACTTTTCTTAATAAAATAATTATATGTATTACATATAAAATAAACTTATGTAATAAACATATGGAATACAAATAGATAGTTTTCACGCGTATTTCCCTTAATTTATCTTTCGGCTAATTTATGGCGTTGTTTGACCGGAGACCCTCGCCTGAAGAAAGAAGCGCGAAGCAAGCAAAGAAGTAAAGATATATGCGAAGAAATAGTGAATAGGAAGGAGGATTACTTGTTAATCTCACTAGGTGTCTCTGGAAACAAATAAAGCGATAAGTGATAGTTAAGAAGGTGTCTAAGAGTAAAACTATCTCAGCAGAAATCTGAGAAAAACCACTTGTAGATATTAATGAATCGGACACCAGAGGAGAGATACTTCCAGCAAACATTGACACTGGTAAACGTTCTTAAAATTTTGAATTCCTTTCTTGAAGTTGTGTTTGTGATTATTGTAACTTTTACGTTACATTTCAAATTTAATTAAAGCATATATGAATGTGTTTAATATATTCTGTTATATAGTACGAAATTTATTTGTAATTTATATCATCTTTCAGCTATTCAATTATGGTAGTTAACTTTTTCCCAAACATACATTTGCGAAATCCAAATAACTGACTAGAACATGATTACAGTTAAATTACTACAGTACACTCTTGTATAGAAAACAAAATTGTCAGTTTAAAAATGTCTAAGCTTCCAATTTCTTGATGGGAAAATCTTGATAAAAATTTATTTGCAAAGATTAATTAAATGAAATAGTGACTAATGACTGAGTTGTAAGTTTCGCAATGGAAAAAAAAACTTTTTAACCCCTTAACTACCGATTCAAAGTTTCGGGATTCGCTCCCTAGAACCACCGTTTTTCACATATGCGCATATATGCGGTGTATTGGGGGGGAGGGGGAAAGAAAGGTATAAATAAGCAAATATTTCTCTAAAATAAGTAAATCCTTCGGAAACCCTGTCAAGGTCATTTTATTTTATTTCAAAGCCTTCGGAATAGTTTTACTGATAGCAGCGCGAAAAACAATGAACGTATTAAAAAAGACGTATATATACGTCTGAGGAATATAACACATGGGTAAAGTGAGACGTATATATACGCCGATAACATTTATAGGGTTAAATTACATGTAAAAATTTCTTAAGGCTGTCTTTGTGTGATGTTAATGAAAAAGACGCGAATTTAGGAAGGTTTTTTTCTATATAAATTAACCAACATTATATATATATAATATTATATTCTTCCCGATCCGATTAATAAAAAGCAGCATATTTTATCACACCAGATATTTTTATTTGAGTTGAGACCTAAACTGTAATGTTAAGTATTGTATATCTTTAAATGTCAATATAAAAAAAATGGATTACTTACGGAATATTTTGAGAAATTTTGGAAACGGCTGTACTATAAACCTATAAACAGATTTAAGAATTACACAGTGTTGCAAATTTTCATGAAATTTGGGAATTTTTTATGTCAGAAAAGTGTGATCCATAGTTTGTTCAGGCTATTGCACATTTGGCAAATACAAACTATAGTGAACATTATCAAAATGACTTCAATATGAAAATTTACTTTAGAAAAAAAGCTTCTTATAATTTTACTAAGTTCATTTACTTTATAGTTTTCTAAGGCATCATTTTAAAATGAAAACAAAATTGTTTTATATTTATCCGTATGAGAATTGTTTAAAAAACATGATATTGATTGATATTGAAAAAAAAAAGATATATGCATATACTACATTACAAAAGTTATTATAAATATTAAACCACATTCCTGAACAGAAATATAATCCCAATTTGTGTCTCATTTTTAGAAAGATAACAAAATAAACTATTTACATTCCCACATCCAATATTTCTCACTACTAAATATTGAGTAAACAAATTTAGAAAAGAAAATAATTTCTAAGAATGATAAAAGGATAATCATACCATGATCCCCCCATCAGATAAGGAACACTGTAGCAAATCATTACTCGTATCATTACAATAGAACAAAAGGAGTAGAAGCAATTCTTTTTATCTTACTAAAGAGTGTACCTTAGTCATTAGTGTTATAGTAAGTATATTATTATAGGAAGAGAACGTTTTGAAGATACACAAAGCCATCAGAGATGATTGGATGCCTTATTTGTGCGTGTTCTTTTGTAAATGGAGGATTCCCATAAAGTAATCCGTGTACCCATTGCAACAGAATCAAGCTGATGAAACTCCTGGGAGAATTGCTAGCTTTGATATTCAGAGACTAGATATTAGTAGATAAGCTGCTTTTGAAAGATCGCTTACAAGAACCGGGAGAACATAATATAGTAAACATAATTACCTTCTGTGAGAAATTGACTCAAAATGTGTTTAAGGTATGCGACTACTTGCGAGAAGTTTTTTCAAAAATTGATATATACTGATTCTTTTGTGGTTTTTTAGATTTATTTAGTACATTTAAAGAAAAATATGCTAAAAATAAGAAGAGAAAAATAGATAATTATTACTATAAGATGGGTAAAAATTTACAACAAAATATTACATAATTTGGGCCCATTCTGTACAAAAAGTTTATGAACAAATTTTCAATTTTTCAATTTCGATGGGTTGCATTGCTATTCATTTTTTAAATTACCTTTATAATAAGATATATTTTAATTTTTACAAAAACTAGAGCACTTTATCATAGCTATTATATGAAATTGCTTAAAAAACAATGATTACATTCACATAAGGAATGTAAATTTTGTAATAAAACAATGATTGAATAATTTGAAGTTAAACATTCCTAATATTATACAAATCATAAGCAAAAAATGTCAGTTAATTATTTTCAAAGCTTTTTCAGCAAGTGCTGTACCCCTTTGAGCATTTAAAAAAAACAGATTTCCAGTAAAAAGCATTTTAATGTCTGACATCTTGCTTAAAGTAATGGCATCTGTTTTTACTTAAACACTTGTAGTGTTTGTTCCAGTTAATGAAAAATAATAAACTGGGTATATATTTTTACAAAGCTAATGAGATGGACTATGTGTATATTTTTTTGAAATCATTAAAAAAAATGTCAGTTTTCGGCGAAATTCACAATTTTAGGGTAGTCGCAAACCTTACAGAATAATCATATATTTAGTTTTCAGGAAAAAATTTGTGTGATAATGTCTTTATCACATAACATGTACAGGTAAAAAATTAAAAAATTTGCGGCCCCGTCTATCAGAAAGATGATTCTCAGAACAGCAAAAAAGAAATGATGTTTCGTTCAGAGGGTAAATACTATTTTCTGCACTGATACATTTAGAAGTATCTGTGTGAATATGTATTTTATTTTTAATCATATCATAATGTATTTTGTTTGTTTCTTTCGGTTAACTCATAATTAATTTAATATTTTATTTTGGACTTTTCTATATGGCTCGTGCTCCCCACGTAGGTTTATCATGCCCCACAAGGAGGGTGCGCCCCACAGTTTGAGAAACGCTACTCTAATGCATGCTTTCAAAAGGTGGTCAGTGACTGTGGCTTAAAATAGAGGTTGCTTAGGGCAAAAATGCAGCAGAATATTATTGAAGATTACTTGAAACCTGTAACGAAAATACCTTACTGTATTTACGGGGACATGGTACGATTTAAGCAAAAAATTTTAATTAAAAAATTTTCAATAATTTTTTGGTTGCCTCCTATGTGTATATACTACGTAAAACAGATTATGTGCTCAAAATTTCAAAAAGAGCTAGGCATTTAATTTTTTAAGGAAAAAACTTCAAATTTGTGAAGTGATTTTAACATGCTACTCCTCCTACAAAAATTTACCTACACGCATTAAATTTGATTAACAAGTACCTCAAACTATTCATAACAAAAGTTGGTTTGGGTTTTGCGATAACATGATTGGTATTAGTACAATACTTCGTTTTATGAATGTGTATTGACAATTCCTTGAAAAATGTACAAATTCTGAGTTCAATTAATTTTTAAAAAACAAGTATCACTTTGATTCAAAAATGTACACCAACTTTTGTTCCATGTACTATTAGCAGTAGGTAAAAAAATTCAAAGCATTTGGTACATTAGAAAAAAAGCCTTAGCATTTTAAATGAAGACTAACTAGTTATTTTATCTTTCCGAGATAAGTAAGTTTAAAGTTTGATTTTCCATACGGATGTGAATAAAAACGAACGCAAAAGCTACCATAAATCTGCGTTGTTTAGTTTAGAGCTTTCAAATTTTGTCAGGTCATAGAAACGTATGTAAGAATAATTTAAGGTAAACTAATTAAATTTGATTTTTGATCGATTTTTGTCAATTGAATCATACTGTGTCTCCTTAAAGGCTGCTCGACGGTTCAAAGTATTTCGTTCGGTTGGTTTAACCTTAGTGAATTTGCAACGCAATGATCGGCCCTTCATGCCTAAGACAAATTGGTCAGACCGATTGGTCGCACATCAGATTGATCTTTTGAGCCTTTGCAATAGACCGTCGATGGAGTGTCCGGGAATTATCCATAGAGTTTAGTCACTTAATTAACTTGGAACTTCTCGAGCAGGGTGTGTTGTACTCCCCGTCTAAGTTTTATCAATGCTCCTTCTAAATATTTTTTTGGAAAATGGATAGTTTCTCGTGTAGCTGACTTGAAGGTCATATCCTTTGAGTAGCCTTAGCTTGTAGGCGAAATCTAAATATATGTTTTGGATATCGCCTCTTCGGGTATGCCATACCATGCGCGTGAATCACCGTTACAGTTCTGAATGCATGGACACGTTTTAAATCTCCCTTATTCTATACCGTGTTATGTAATTATGAGAATGAAATGTGATATTTAAGTAATTTAATAAAAACAGTATTTAATAAATATAGTACAACAGTATTTTTGGATGACGAAATTCTCTTCGCGGTTATGATGAGGAAAAAGCAAATGAAGAGTATAACAGCAAGTATGATTCCTCCACTGAAATTGATCCAGATTTAGAAAAGGGGACACAGTTGAAAATAAATGTTTTATATGTAGAGACACACAGAAGCATTTGAGAAGAACGTAATTTTAAAGGAGATAACTGGTACACATCTTATCCATTTTCAGATGAACTTTTGGAAAAAAAAACTATTGCTAGAACAAAATAAGAGAAAAAAAATAAGAAATTCCAAAATTTTTAAATTTAAAGAATAGAGAAGATTACTCCTGTATGTTTAGTTTGAAAAAGATATAGATTCAAAAAATTAAGATACAGTGAAATAATCGCACTCACTCACAACGCTATTAAAGGAGTGTATAACAATGCAATGAATGCCCTTATAAAAAGAACATAAAAACAAAATTTACGTGTGAAAAAGGTAATAAACATGCTGTATTTCCTACTTTCTTTCTTTCTAATCTTTTTATACAAATGTTACGGTAAAATCGCAATGTAAACACCCTTGGGCATGAACACACCCTGCACGAGAACTTAAGGTCGTTTTTTTTCACGCTAGTGATGCGGGTTAAGAAATGTCTGAATATGAGGAAAATTGCTGTTTGCTGAGTTTCACATCAAACTCACAGAAGTATGCAAAAAAGCTCGAATCCACCTGGAGAGATCTCCCAATGGAGGAGATGTATTTTTACAGAGTATTGCCGCCGTCGATGAGACATGGGATGAGCCTTTGAACCTGAATTAAAGTGTCAATAAAATGAATGGGAATGAAATTCACCACGTTCACAGAAATTTTGACAGCAATCCAGTCGAGTGCAGGTTAGGCTTACAGTGGTACACCACTGGGAGGTAGGGATTCACATGCACGCTGTGCCTGCATGAAAAACTGCACAAAGCAGACTATTCCCACTGATTTCTAAGCACTATCAGCATCCGACTACGTGTGAAAATGTCGAAGTTTATTTTCAAAAGAGTCTACCTTTCGAGTTGCATGACAAAGCTTGTTGTCATGCCTCATACATTGTCACTCTTCTATTGTGAAGGTGGGAATGAGAGAAAACTTGCAACACTCGGCTTACTCACGTGACATGAATCCTTGTGACTTCGGGATATGTTTCCGAAGTTGAAGGAATTTCTCCGGAGTAGCCCATTCCATGACTTTTCCTCTGTACGCTGCTCATTAGAGTGTTCCGTCCCTGGCATCAGCAATCAATACCTTGTCCATGATCTCCAATGACTTCCCTATATTTGGCAAAACATTATAAACTTTGCTGATGATTACAAAGAAGTAAAAAATGCAATTATACTTAGAGTTCGTTCAAAATTGATTTATACCTATGTTGCCATTTCTTAATTTATATATTTCGTATATTCTTATGATAATACTTTATTTCTCTCGTTTATTTCAATTCAATACACAATAAAAAAATGTTCAATGAATAAGGGTATTTTTTGGAATAGAATTGGAATGTATCCCGTTCAATTGTGGAAAAATAGAATTTAATTTTTGATTCTCCATACCAGAAGAAGAAACGAAGATCTATTACGGTGTACGACAATTGCACACTACGATCATTGCTCAACAGAGTCATCCATTTCATGTTTCAAAAGGTTTCCTTGCCAAAGTTGAGAGTTATGGATTGGAAGAATATTAATCATTTCCACACATACAACAAAATGCTCAGAAGGAAGTATTTTGTATAAAAAATGTACTTAGACACGATGGAGCAAATTTAAAAATGAATTATTTTGCTAGCAAAGCAAATGATTTGAAAAAAATATCTATTGTTATAATGCCAAATAAAAGAAACTTTGATTTATTTGTAACGTAATGCACTGAATTATAACTGAATGTTCAAAATAAGCTTCTCAATTTTTTAATTATTTGAACATTAATATAATAGGAATAAAAGTTGGGAATAATTCAAACTGGATGGAGTTATTAATAATTTTATACTTTAAAAAAATAACTGCTCGAAAAAAATAAAGATTTCAAATCGACATTGAATTTAAAATAAAAATGAAGATTGAATAGCTTATTAAGTTATTGTGCATCGCCAAAATACTACATACTTTCTTTTTATTTCTTAATTTAATACTAAGAAAGAAATATGCACATGATAGAAAAAAGGAAATACTTCCTTAAAAAAATTACATATTTTATCAAAACTAAATACATAAATAAAATAAATAAATAGATAAATATAAATAAATAAATATATAAATATAAATAAATAAATAGATAAATTTAAATAAATAAATAGATAAAATATAATAAAATATAATAATATATAAATAAATATATAAATAAATAAATAGATAAATATAAATAAATAAATAGATAAATAT
>BMAO01009687.1:0-20183 GCA_019973975.1 Trichonephila clavata | reverse complement strand
TTGTGCGCTTATTAATTGATGTCTTTATCACGAATCGAATACCAATGATTTAGAAATAACTAAAAGTTCTTGCTTTTTAAAATAACCTGAATAATTCGAGAAAAAAGTTCAAAAAGTTTTTATATAATCTAAGCGTGCAATTAATTATAAGCTAAAATTCTATGATTATTTGTAACAACCCTAATGTATTAGCATACTTTTGTTTCACAGTAGATAAATTGTTCACGAAAAAATATTCAAATACATAAGATTAGTACAAGGTATAGTGATATAGCAAGCATTCTTAGCGATTGTTATTGGACGTAGCTTTTGACATAATGCGCAAGGCGCTGCCACTTTATTGGGGTTAATTGCGTCAGCTGGCTCGGCAGGTACAGTAGCAGCTGCTTGTGTCGGGTTTACAATTTTAAAAAAATTATGAAATCATCCATAATGTAGCCGAATGACAATAAATGTACAAAATCTGGTGATAAATATTTGTTTCGATCAGAATTTGGTCGAATAAAGGAATTAAAATTCTAATTATTGAAATTAGGAATTGATATTTATATGTATGGTTGTGTTTCTTTGCGCTTAAATTAATTGTATGAAAGGTCAGAAACTGTAATATTGTACAATTGCACAGTACTATTATTATTAAACTGTAACATTATTTAAGCAGTATTTTTAAATTTTCTTATGACTGCTCGTCCTAATCTTCACAATCAGTAAGGAAGAAAACTGAATTAAATGTGAACCTCATTAACATTATTCGAGGTACATATTTTAAAATGTCAATAAAAGTTCAAAAAATACCCTGAAAAATTGTTTTTTGGAAACAAGAGTGGCTCAAGTTACAAAATACATAATACACACTCATTTTATAAATCTAGGTCATAAAAAAATTGAAATAGAACATTGAAATTGTTCGTAATTTGGCTTTTGCACTTAACTAAAATAGATCTCTTTAAGATTAATACAGTACGATTCAATTGACAAAAATCGGTCAAAAACTCAAATCTAATTATTTTTAACCTATATTCTTTATATTTTTTTCTATAACCTCACAAAATTTGAAAACTCTAAGCTTAAAAAACGCAGAATTATGATAGCTTTTACGTTTGTTTCGCACACATTGTTATGGCAAACCAAAACTTTAAATTTACTTATCTCAGAAAGATAAAATAACTAGTTTGTCCTCATTTAAAATGCTAAGGATTTTTTTCTATTATGCCTAATGCTTTGAATTTTTTTTTACCAATTGCTAATAGTACATGTAACAAAAGGTGATATGCATTTTTGAATCAAAGCAATACTTATTTTTTTAAAAATAATTGAATTCAGAACTTATACAAATTTTAAGGAAAATTGGTCCTTTGGTGGAGACCGAAGCAATACCTTTCATACTTACTATATTATTCGGAACTCCCTGAGTGTTAACTAAATCACAGCTGAATAATAAATTAAAATTTTCCGTAGGTTTTATATGATAACACTTAACTCTGGGACTATAATTAAAATAAAAGAATCTTGAAATTAACATACGTAATTATAGTTTCAGTAAACAATATTGATTTTAAATATACCTGAAATGTTTTAAGATATTTACTCTTTAGAATACATATAATGCAGAACTTTTCAATACATAACAGAGTTAATAATTGATGGTAAATTTGTGCGATTCGTCATTTCGTCTGACATAATCCTAAGCAAAAATTTTCTTAAAAATATTTTACTGAAATATTGACATACTTACCAGTTGGTGTGCCAGTTTTGAAAGAATGTTACATACAAACATTCTCCTTCTTTCATCGGGCCACATTCCTTTTAACCAAATACAAGGTTTTCTTTCCTTGTAAGGAGCATACAGATATCGCCTAAAACAAAGTTTTAAAAAATAGCACATGTCTTCTCTCTACAGTTGTAGTTAACGAATTTTGTGGTATATGGAGCAACACAGGATATTATCTCATCTTCAAAGTATGGAAGATGCTTATTTTTTTCTTAAATTTTTGTATAATAGATGTTTACAAAAAGTGCATTTTATTCTTCAGATATCATAGTATGGAATATATAAAATTTTTAGAATATTCGAATAGGATATCTCGCCAATTAATCATGAAAAAAATTCCTTTTCTAATAAATAGAATACAAAATTGTTCTGAAATAATTAAATTTAAAAAGAGCAAATAATAAATAATTATAGAGCTAAGCTTTTAAAATATTTTAGAATTCTGTACATTATTAATTTATTAGTCTTATTTTAGAGAAAAATAAAATCAAGAAATATGAAATAATCAGTCCTTTTTTTTAATGAATTCTACAAATAAAAAGGAAACCAAACTATTGTTACCACTGGGAATAAATGTTCTTATTCACCCAAAACTTTCCTCTGAAAATAAGAAGTGACATTGAGAACAATCAGTTCATTCTACAAAGTGATTCATAAAGAAGTATACAGTTTCAATGTACCACGAATCAAGAAAAATGCAAGGCATTATAAGTTACCTGTAACAGAATTTTATGGGATTGTTTTAAGTTTTGTTAGAGACAGTCATAAATGTTCTATGTGGGAACGCTTAGTCACACGAGATACATTGAGTCAGTAATCCATTTCCTCCTAAACGCATGTTAAGATATCTGAATCAAGTCCATCAATACGTTGCTTCAGCTCCGCTACATAAACAGAAAGGGTTAAATAATTTGTGTTTTACGTACCTCAAAGGAAGAAATCACAAGGTTGATTAGTCAGGACTTCTGGGTGAGCATTGCGTGAGTGGCATATTGTATACTACTTTTTCAGTTCATCGTAGAGGGAGATGATTTTGAAGGCAATCTCGCAATTAGGCCTACCAGTGTAATGGTGCACCATCCAATTGGAGAATGAAGATATTAATGTCGTCCTGCTACTGTAGAATCAACCAAAGAGAATATATACAAAATATGGCTTGGCTCCTGTGATTGTTTGATCACGAAAAAAAGGGGGCCCAACATTTTCTTTCTGGACACTGCACATAATACATTTAGGGGAATCTTTCGCATGTTACACTGTGGCTATTGCCGGCTTCACTTCTGTTAGAAGCGATACACGAACCTTTAGAGCACATTTATCTTATGGTTCGTTGAGGTGCGTGTCTTTGACTGTCACTGCTTTACAGTATCAGAAAAGTATATACCTCTTTATGAATCACCCTGTATAATACATTTACTCTAAACCCCCCATCATAGTAATAATGAGTAACGCAAAGTTAAAAAAAAAGAATTTCTGTTCAGCATTACATCGTTTCTTCATTTTGAAGCGTAAATTTCTATAAAATATTTTTTACATAAACAATTTTTAGTTTAAAAAAATGAGAAGCGATGAAATTATTTAAGTAAATATGTTTCGCAATTTCTTTTATACACTGTTCAAAAAAATTTGGGAGCACATGGATTTTATGAAATCAAGCAAATATTACCTCTTATAGCTAAAGTAAAACTAAACATCTCTCTCCATAATGTAAGGAGTAGCAGAAAACAGAAGAAAATTTCATATGCAAATCAACGTTCATGACATCAAAAACTAGAAAAAAGGATATAAGAGCAGAAATTGGAATTTCGTAGAAGATGTTGTTTTTCGATGTCTTAGTAGTGAAATTTAAACTGTCGGTTATTGTTTTGAGAATAGGTGACTGGAAAATGTCCTGCTTGGTGTATTATCGGGAGACTGGAATCCGGACAAACACATATAACTGTAGCTGACACTGTTGGAGAGGCAAGAAGTGCCATTGCAAGACTATAGAAACAAGGAATGTTCGACGTCGACCAGGACAAGCGTGTGTCCACGTGTTCCACAGAAAATAGGGACCCAAATATTCTGTTAACAGTTCGTTGAGACAAAACAGTTAATGTGACGCAGATTTAAAAAAAAAGCTTCTTTTGGCAACAGGACGAAGGATCCGAAACCAAACAATCTGAAATAGGCTTCATGTGGGGGTTTCAGTAGACACAAAGGTCAATGGTGTGTATTCCGTTGACAGCAAGATACCGTGTGGCCAGAAGAAAGTGGGTTGCTGAACATCGCGAGATTGAAGTCAATGCTCACGGACGAGTCCCGATTTAGTTTAGAGTGTGACACTATACATGTTTTGGTATGGCGATAAAGGAGCACTTGAAATAACCTTATATCCCTTCTGGAAAGATCACATTACAGACGAGATGGTTTGATGGTATGAGCTGAAGTCCATATAGAAGGACAAATTGACCTACATATCATCATTCACAAGAGCAGAAGAGATCCTGAGACCCCATATTATACCTTCAACTGCAGCAATTGGAGATTTCTTTCTCTTAATGCAGGATGATTCCAGAAATCATACATCTTGTCTTGTGGAGAACTTTCTTGAAGCTGAAACAATGCAGCGTGTGGAGTAGCCAGCATGCCCTCGTAATCTTAATCGAATCGAGTGAGACACGCTCGGATGAGCCATTGCAGCAAGGCCAAGGATTCTTGCTAATATGCAACACTTAGAGATCACACAATGTGTAGAGTGGAACAGTACCTCCCAAAGTGTCATGGATAACCTCATCGTATCCATGCTAAACAAGTGTGCAGCAGCTCGGGGGGACAACACACCATATTAAATATCCTGTATCATTTCCAAACAATCAGTTTTTTTGTCATTTACATGTAACGTTGCCCCGAAGCATCATTTCATGTTCTTCATACCAGTCTAAAGAATTAAAGTTCCAATACAATTGTTTTTTGCTTCTTTTTTTTCTATATTGCGTTTTATTACACATGTATTTTCCATTTTATTCCTGTACAGGCTATTTTGAAAAGGTTTCTTCAATTTTTTGCTTGCTCCCCTAATTTTTTTGAGCAGTGCAGTATAAATCTTTATACTTTTTCATTTGTTATAAATATTTGAAAAGGGAATAATTTATTACTTATTTATGGATGCAGGTTGAATAAACGGCGAAGTATGATCAACCTCAAAAACCGCTTCCAGTTGTTCTCGACCTTCAGTACCTGCAAATGATTACAAATTTTGTTTATTACTGAAGTATATCAAACCAGTTTTTTTTTCATAAATTGTAGCAGTAAAGTTTTCTCGAAATAAAAAATTAAGTTATTGATACGAAATTTAAAACTGATGCTTACAAACTACACTAAATGCATCTTTGCAACATGTTTACACCACAGATTCGTTGCCGTGTTTATTTACTTAAACGTTTTCCTTGTAGTATGTTTCCGACCCACACAAAAATTTCACGCAAATTAAAAAATTTACTGTAAATAAATTTGTTTTTGATTTAAAAACTTTATAATTTCCAACCAGTTTTTGTAGATGAGGTTTAGAGGATCCTGAATTGTGAATTTACTTTTTCAAGATTCATCCACCTTACCAATATCGGCAGCAGTAGCAGTTGGCAACAGTGAAATCCCCTCCTGATAAAACAGAGACAGATCATTAATAAAGTATATGAAAAAATCTTTCTTACGGTATTAATAAATCAAATTTATGAGGGCACATTTTCCGGCCCTTGAATGCCCCTAAAACGTTTCTAGTAGTCGTGAAAATGAATCTGTTTCTATGGTGTCCATTACGTACTTTACTTTTAGCACCGATTGCCATATTTATTTAGCAATGTGCGCAACTTTATTGAGTATAGGGCAAAGGATCATTGCTTTTGCATGTGGAGTTTCCTTCCAAGTCTTATGATGCAATTTTAACCTGTTATCAAATGATACATTACTCCCACAGCAGCCATTTTTCTCTAGAGAGTCATACTTTACAACAGAGGTACCCAAACTTTTTGTCTCATAGACCCTTGCCATGTTTTTCGGTTCCAGATAGACCCCTGCATATCTACAAGTAATATTAAATTTTTGCAAATTTATCAACTTAAATGTCTTTGATAGTTGGTGCTACTACTTTAAAAGAATTAAATTTCTAATTGTAATGAATGTTAAAACTTATAAGAAGAGTTTGTTTTTGAGATTGGCAAACTCAGTGAAACTCCCTCTCACAAGGAAAAGCAATTAAAAACTTTCTCTTGATATTCCATAATTTGCAAGAAATATCGGGTATGTCTTTTTTAAAGCCAAAATTACTGACATCCGTTTCTAAACTTTGTTTTAAGATCTTCGTTAGAACCTATTCTGATCAGTTCCTTTTGTAATATGACATTTTTTTTTTCAAAGTGATTGTATGAAATCATTGTAGAAAGCAGTTTTCCTTTCTGTATATAGTGCTGGACTATTTTTGTTTGTAACTATTTACTCATTCATTAATTTGATTATTCTAATAAAATAATATAGTGAAAATGAAATCAAATCCTCAGAAATTAGGCCATTTCAGGTGGGATTCGAAACCACGACCTTTGGATTAGAAGTCCAACGCGCTATCCATTTCACTACAGAGTCATAACGAGCAATTTTCCTTTCTATATATGCTGTTAGATTATTATTTTTGTTACTATTTATTCATTTTTAAAGTTAATTAATGAATTAATATTTAAAAACTGTATTAACATCAAGTGTCATCCATTACAAGTTTTTAAAAATGTATTTGAACTTGAATGGATTAATAGACAGTATTTTATTAATGATTAAAAATTTGAACAAGATAAATAAATATATATAGAGTGTGTGTGTGTGTGAACTGACAGTAGGAATTAAAAATAGCAATTTCAAACCTAGTTTCAAAATCTGAGTAAGGGCATTTAAATGTTGAATATAGGTTAAAATGTCCTGACAGACTGTCTGTGACAAATTGAGAAAATTCGCGATGTCCAATATTATACTTCTTTAGCTTAATTTTGAAAAGAATTGCTGAAATGGTCCTTGTCTTAATAAAATTTGTGCTGTCTCCTAGTAACCACAAATTAACCTTACTAAATTTAGTAAATGTTAAATTGGTAAAATCTGGTTTCCACTAGATCAAATTTTTCTTAAAGATTAAAGTCATAATCTGGTTTAATGAGAACCATATCATAGACCCCCATTTACACCTCATGGACCCCATATTATTTTTTTGCTGGTGTGGACCCCTTGCAGGTCGTCATAGATCCCTGGGGGTCTATATAGACCACTTTGGGAATCACTGCTTTACAACACAATCGATTAGAACTGCACATTTTACCATTTATAGTTCTTGCAGATGAAAGTTTATGGTCCCGTTACTCGCTTTACTAGCAGAGATTCCAAATGGGGCATTCCAACATTATCCCTACCTGCATACCAGAGATGCCTAGGAATGTTATCGTCAAATTAGGTAATTTTTACCATAGATATCTCACGTTAACATGAATAACACTTATAGTACTGGTAACTACCGTTTTACTGTATTTGACAGGCAGAGAAAGAGATAGCAAATGGGTATCATGATATTTGAGCAGTGGCGTAATGGAGAACATTAGGACCCCCTCCTCCACAAAGTCAGGTTTTGGGGCCCAAGCCCACATACATACTTGGAGTCAGTCAGGCTTTGGGTCCCCTAGAATCCCTGTCCCCCTGCAATGCAGGGGTGTACGGTACGCCACTGTGTTTGAGAATGTGTTGAAATGCGTAGCTGCAAGGGGCATGAGGAAGTGAGATAGGCTGTTTTAAAAATATAGTATAGCCCAGAGGTCAGTAACTTATGGCACGCGTGCCACATATCTCACGAGGAGCAATTCTCAGTTGCACTCTTCAAAGTTATGAGATCAAGTTAAACCTCTGTCTGTCTCTCCTCTATAGGTCTTACGCATAGAGTATTTCTTACTTTCAATTCTTTGCCACAAAATGATTCTGCTGAATTTGCTTTCGTGTAATTTGTTTGTGATTTACATTAAAAAAAGTCCTCTGTGTATAAATGTGACTCATTCATAGAATTACATATTCAATTCAAATCAAAACGCTTGTGTAATGCTTGTAAAATGTAGAATTACTCATTGCTGCGTCGTTAAAGAAATCTTCAGAGATATTGAAAGCAAAATTTACTGAATTATAAAAAAGACCTGGAACTCTATCGAAAAATCGACTGCTATTTTAAACTGCTGTACTTTCTTGCCGGAGCGATTGAATTATTTGAAGAAAATTGTGTATGCGCTCTGCTTTCCGCTTATGGTTCTGAATATCTCTGAGAATAATTTTTTTTTCATATGAAATATATTTTGAGACCACAAAGGAGCTGTTTAACAGCTGATCATCCAGTATCATGTGTCAAATTGAAAGTTACAAGTTATGCGTGGCACACTTAATCATGTAGGTAAATTTATTTGGCACACTACAGCTATAAGGTTGGTATAGCCTATACAAAATTGCTTCGATATTATTCCATTGTTCTGTTAAGGTAAAAACGTGATAAACGCGTGTAACATGACGCAAAAGAATTCGTATAAGATGTTTCGTACTTAGTGCACTTATTTCAGTATTTATGAATGTATATATATATATATATATATATATATAATATATAATATATATATATTTTTAAGAGCATTCTTATCTTTTGATTTTTTCGAAAGTGGAATAAAGAATTGCCTTTAAAAATTAAGAGATCAACAATATGTAAACGATACCCTGAAATTTGCTGTCAAAATGTTTCAAGTGACGAAATTTAGAGAGATAATTGATTAAACAATAAACAAAATTAAAAAGGGCATCTATATAAAAAAACACCTACTTCTTACATCTAAAAAGTGAAGAAACAAAATACGAACCAATCTGAAGAGTAAAACGAATTTCTTTTCCTTCAGTTATTTTACTGTCTATCAGGGATACTTCTTGTATACATGCAAATAGAAAAAATTCAGCATCGAAACCAAAACAGCCCTGCAAAAAATTATTTCATTTTGCGGCATTAATCTCTTAAGGCAGTATTGTATAACATTAATTTGGCTTCTCACTGAAATCTTTCAGAACCAGATTGTTATTTTCACCGTTCAAGGTTACATCCGATAGCACTTGTGTGCTATAATGGTGAATATTTAAACTCCTAACGTACTTTTTTAAAACTATATCTTGATTAATTTCCATATTGAAAGGCCTATTGCCAGTGGCCGTGATAAGAACGTGAACTCGCGTCAGGTGTGGTTTCTCAAGAGTTACGGGTTCGAGTCCTGGTGTTTCTGACTGTTTGGTTTGACTCTGTTAACTTCTGTCTCACTTTATTATAATTAGATCGATGCGTATCTAAATCTGAGGAAAAATTAGAAACTCCTAGGATTAAGATTATATATTCACGAGGATTCAAAATGGCCGGTAAGCGGAGCAGTAAGTATTTGTTTCGATTAATGGTTTTTGCCAGTCATTTGCACATTATAAATTCCACAGCATGAAATAATAACTTCCTGGGGGTTTTCCAGAGAGAATGAATTTTATTCGATAATTTTCTTTAAAAAAGCATCCCGAGGTCAAGCAAGAAACTCACGTGAAATCGAATTAAGAGCTCAATCCTCTTTGATCCAATATGAAAATCTAATTATGTATATAAAAAAGCAAGTTAAAGTTTTAGGGAAAACAATAAACTTTTTTATGTATACATAAAAAAAGTTCTTCGTGGTGCTTAACTGTTGTGTGTTGTGACTAATGCCACCTGTCTGACGTAGTCAGTCAAAATTACGCGGACCGTCCCCAAAAGCCCTCGTGTAGCTGAACAGTGGGACGTTAATATTCACTCACTCACTCACTGACGTAGTCAGATCGAGGCCCACGAAATTCATCATGGCATAGGGCTAGATTGTACGCCTGTCGTTAGCCGTAGCTTTGAGCACCATGCAGTTGACAGTACGTTTTGGCTCGGTTCCACCCCAATTTTGAGGGAGAACACCCTAGGGGTGGTCAGGGGCCTCCCACCTCTCTTCCCCTTCCACCAACCTCACGAGAGGACTTGTGGCTCGACGGCTATTTAGAGTACCCCCATGCCGCGTCAAGTCTTGTTCTTCGAGAAAAAGTTTCCACAGAACTGACAGAAAAAGAATAATTTTTCCCCAAGAGAATTAATAGAAGGTTCGCGAATAGACCCGTTACACTGCAAGAGCGCTGCAGGTTTATCAAAATCTGAAGACCTTATCAATGAAATGTTGTATGATGCAGCCTCAGTGATGAATTAATTTAACTTAAAAGGAGTTCCAAGAACGAATTTTGTGAAAAAAGAACAAACAAATAGAAATACATAATGCATATAAATTACAGCTTACAATTTGAGCAACGAGTGTGAACAGTTGTATAATTTCTACTATGAGAGTTGGTCCGCCGTTTGGCAAATGGGAATTACCCTCCCCCCAGTTATTTATAAATAAAAAAAAATAATAAACGAAATATATGAAACAAATTTCACAATTAGTGATGAATACGGGCTAAATCTCAATTAAAAATTTCCCTATCAACCTCAGCGACTATACATAATTATAATTGAAAGTATTCCTAAACACGGACTCAACTCAAATAAGTTTTCCCCCCAACTCCTGCAGATTGCTAAGCAAGCATACTTATAAAAGAAAACTAGAGAATGAAGTTCTCCCTAGTGTGTCTGTCTATTTGCATTATCTTCGGAAAATGAACGTAAGAAAATAGAATTGATAGAGCAGAATAAAAACACACAAAATGGCACAATGATCCCCCTTTTTAAGGTATCCGACTACTTGCGACATATTTTTTTAAAAAACCAATGGAGATATGGGGATTTTTTGTTGGTTTTAGATTTGTTTAGTACACTTTAAGAAAAATATGCTCAAATTAAGAATAGAAAAATAAATTATTATTACTAAAATGGGAAAAAATGGGTAAAAATTGATAAAAAATAGCATAATCGTGGCCCATTCTGTACAAAAAGTTTATGAACAGATTTTTAATTTTTCAATTCTGATGTGTTACTATGTTGTTCATTTTTGAAATGATCTTCAGGATAAGAGATATTTTATTTTGTACAAAAACTAGACCACGTTATCTTAGTTATTATATGAAATTGCTTTAAAAAAAAAAGAGATTATATTCACATAAGGGACTGTAAATTTTGTAACAAAACAGTGATTGATATATCTGATAGTTAAAACACTTCTATTATTATACAGAACATACACAAAAATTTCAGCTAATTATTTTCAAAACTGTTTTAGCCCCGTTTGAGTCTTTTCGGAAAAACACATTTCGAGTAAAACGTGTTTTAAAGTATATCGTGTCTTGCTTAAAGTAATGGCATCTGCTTTCTCTAAAACGCTTGTAGTTTTGTTCTAATGAATGAAAAATAATAAACTTGGTACTTTTATAAAGCTAATAAGATGGCCTATAAAATAAAATAATAATAAAAAAATTTCAAATTTTGGGAAAATTCACAATTTTAGGGTAGTCGGATATCTTAAGAGAAATCTCATTTTCACGTTCGCAGAATGAACATTTTCTGCCGCTTATGCCACAACAGAAGGTAAATTGTTAAAACAATTATCCGAATCACAAATTAGTGTTTTTTGAAATGGCCATTGACACATCTGTTGAACAGTGTTAATTAAGAAATAGCAAAGATAAGTATTTCCATTTTCAAAGTTCTCGAAAAACAGGTATTGCAAATAGATTAAATTTGAGAACTAATTATTGCAGATCAACAGATTAATGGTCTTCAAATTGTATTCCATGGAGCCCGGAGTTCCACGAGACAAAATAAAAAAATCGGAAAGAAAATTATAAATGTGTGTGCAAAATGGATTCCCGTTTTGTATGGCCTGGATTAAAAATCCATTTCAATATTTCAATGAAGCGGCTGGATGGCTTGGTTAGTTTGCCGCTGGCTTTCTGCACCTAAGATTGGAGGTTCGACCCCGGCCCAAATCGGTGGATTTTCATGACGCAGAAAATCGAAAGTTGCCATGTCGTGTATATATATATATATATATATATATATAATATATATATATATATATATATAATATGATTATACGACATGTAAAAGATCCCTAGAGTGTCTGTTTGGCTTGGAAAAATTAAATCCTAGTACAGGCTCGCATCGTCAGAACTCAGATGCCTCCCTCTAAGGGGGGAAGCTGACTCAAAATTACCTGCGGCGATTGGTATCCACCTATATGGTGACGAAAAAGTAATACCAGCTTCCGGGAATGGACTAGATCTGTAATGGTAAAGCACCAATCCGCAGTTCATTAGAAATAAAAAAAAATATTTCAATAAAAATCAGGATTTTTTGCTATAGAACAAGAACAAGTGGTTGAACTATCAAAAGATTCTATATTTGGAAACAAGCCCAATTTCCTTCCACCCTGTGATCGGGCTAAAGGTCTGAAAGGAAATTAAGGATCACTCGACATGATAAATTCCAATTATTTTATTCAGCACTTAAGTTGACTCAAACACAATTCAACTCTATAATTAGGATAATTCAGTCAAGCAATAGAGGGAAGAGACGAGATTCGCGTTTGGGGAGAATACGTTTAATAATGTGGTTCTTCTCCTTAATATTACTTTTCACAGATCTTAAGTATTTATTGTCCGTCTAACGACTTTAATACTTTAAACATCAACGCAATATAAGGTGCAGTCTTCTAGTCAATCCAACTTATCTTTATCACTTCCTGTCTATAATCTTTTACGAGGACTTTTATACCAATTCTGGTAATCTTCACCTTGTATCTATCTTGTCACCTCTTGTAATTTAACTTCTAACTTTCTGCTTACCCATTCTCTTCACTTCCAATTCACAAACTCTTTAACTCGCGAAGTAGGAATGTATATAATAAACTTAATTTGCATATCATGTTTCCTTCTTTAGGAGAAGATTGGTAAATTTAGCTGGCCCTAAAGAATGCCCAAAGGGCTTGTTAATTGAAGGTCGTGTATAGATTCGTCACAATTTAAATGCACATATGAACAAGGATCTTGATTTTTGATTAAAAATTTGTCTGGGATATCCTCAGATTTCTTCAAAGGCTTTCAAAAGACCTAGACTTCGACAGTTTGTGTAAAAAATTGCAAGCACAATATCAGTTACGAGTTATAATGTATGTGTAGCGTAAATTAATATAAGTATATTAATGAGTAAATTATATATTAGCATTATATAAAATTTTCTTAGTTACAAATACAATACTTTTCCTTACATAAAGTATCTGTAACATGTTGATGTACTTTAAATACTAATATAGACTTCCAAAAGCGGAATTGATATTCCCTGTGAAGATATGTTGAAAAGAGTGGCAGGTCTTATTCTAGTAAAGAAAAGCTTGCATATCAGTGAAATGGGACAACTTACTAAAGAAATACGTTATTCCAAACTTTCCGGAAAATCATCGTATATTATGTAACATGGGTGGAATCATGATTTTTTCCGTGGTGGTCTATCAATACAAAGTACAACATCTGGCTGTAGACGTTTTGGATAAGTAGGTACTAACCTCAGAAGGTGGTATTGTGCGATCCACCTTAACATCCGATTTTGTGTATAAGTTACCCTCAAAAATCTCCGTCGTGATGGCCATCAGTAGCCTTCCGTTGTAATGTACATCCTCTGGGTTTTTCTGGTCACGCAGATACACATAAGATGGACCGAAATTGGGCAAGAAACCTAACGAGAAAAAAAAGTAATTACAACACTAAAACTAAGGAAAAAAAATGAGATAGAAAATATTAGTGAAAATATAAGGTTTCTGACGTTAGATATCAATATGATAGCATATTTTGAGTCTCTATCTGAATGAAAATATTTGATAGTATTACCCACATAGCCGGCTAACAAATTGTTTCACGTGGACCTCCTTTCATCTCCCATTTTCTTACAACCTTCTACTAGCATACGAAACCATTTTAATTATGTTTGCTTATTCAAGATAAATGTATAAATAGACGTTAATATGTTTCTACTAAAATTAAAACAAACATCACTGACGTTTACCACAGTTAACATTCGCTAGTTGTCCCGTTCGCTTAGAATTCAACCGGAGGTATGTTAAATACAGAAAATGTGTACGAATGTTTAAATGTTTGCTAATTAAAGAGCTTATGGCTATACGTCATTTAAATTAAAAAATTAATTTTAGAAAATCATAAGTAGTTATAAAAAATGTGGCATAGTAAAAAGTAAACCGACATTTTGAGTCCGTCACAAACAGGAAATGACAAAAATTAACACAAATGAACATTACATGCAGACATTATATGTAAAGAGGTGTGTCTAGGGGTATGTTGAATGAAAGAGAGACGTTAAAGTTTTAGGATATTTAATGACATCTACAGGTTGTTAAACCTGACTAGGCGCGCGCTGCTGGGAGAACAGTAAGTCTACTCCTTCTCCCGCTTACATCCGGGGGTTTACAGAGAGTGGCGCTGGTGTCGCCTGAGCGTATACAACACTCGTCCATCCTGATGTGGTCGGTCCCCGACCAGGCTGGAAAATATGCAAGTAAAAATTATACAAATACTACAACTGAAAAGAAAAAAAAGATTAAACAAATTTTTAAAGTTCAAATTTCCTTGAGTATATAGAGGAAAAAAAATAGAGTCATTAGAGTTCTGGAAAGAAAAGTCTTAGGGATTATCCCATGGTTTCATCAGATCAGCAGATGTGGATGTCAAATTCGGGCCTTCTTGTCTTCCTATTTTCTTTACATCGTACCTCTCGTTTGGACGAACTTTCACTACTTCATATGGGCCAAAATATTTTGGTCGCAATTTCACACCTACTCCAAACTGGGTTTTCTTGATTGCAATTCTGTCACCTTCTTTGTATTTTCTTGCTTCTTTGCGATGTTTATTGTAGTGTAGTCTACTTTGTTCTTGTAATTTCAGGATATTGGATTTGGCATCTTCTCTCATTTGTTGCTTATTCTGTAAAGATAATTGGAAATTTTCTTCCTCGAGAATGGCTTTGATTTTTATGTCATCTTTATTTTTCATTTTGACGCCTGTTAAAAGTTCAAATGGTGTATATTTGGTGGCTATGGAAACAGTGCTGTTAATTATTCGTTGAACTGATGATACGTGTTTATACCATTTATTGGGATCTTCAAGTGAAAGCTTTGTTAGGACTGGTATTAACGTTGCATGAATTTTTTCTACCTGACCGTTCCCACGCGGTACACCTGTTGTGATTGAAATAAACTCGATATCTTCATCCTGACAAAATTTCTGGAATTCTGTAGAAGTGAATGCTGTTCCTTTGTCTGAAATTATTCGTCTGGGACTTCCAAAGGTTACTTGTTGTAATTTTAATTTGTCTAAAGCATCGTTAGCTGAAGGAGACTTTACAGGATAAATCCACAAAAATTTGGTGAAAGCGTCGATGACAGTAAAGATATATTTGTAATTTTTGTTGGTACTTGGGAGTGGACCCAAAAAGTCAATATGGTAGGTATCAAGTGGAATATCACCTTTTGGTATGGGATGTAGAAATCCTTCTCGTTTGCCAAATTTTTTGGATGAAAGAATGCAAGGAATACAATTTGCAATAACATTTTCTACAGTCTTACGCATATTTGGGAAAAAGAATTGTTGTTTGACTAAATTTTCAGTTTTGTTGATGCCGAAATGTCCTTTAGAATGTTCAAGTTGTACGATTTGTTTTTGCATTTCAAGTGGAACGACTAGAAGTTCTTGGTCGTTGACAATTTTGTACAGCACATCGTTTTTTAATGTATAATCAGAGGCTGAAGATGATTGTAATAGTTGTTTGATACTGGATGTAAACTCATCATTAATTTGTGCTTTTTTAATTTTTTGTGTTGTCTCGTTGTATTGTATGAGCATGACTGGATAACGACTGAGCGCGTCAACATGTTGCATTTGTTTACCTGGCCTGTGAAGTATTTCGTAATCGAAGTCTTCTAAGAAGAGAGCCCATCGTGCTATTCTAGGTGGTAAATCTTTCTTTGACATAGTTTTTTGAAATGCTTGGCAATCTGTGATTATTTGAAATTTTGTGCCGACGAGGTAGTGTCGAAATTTTTTTAATGCTGTAACTATCGCTAAGACCTCTAGTTCGTAGCTGGAGTATTTCTCTTCTTGAGGAGAAGTTTTACGACTCATATAGTGTATTGGATGAAAGTTCTGATTTGAGTCCATTTGTAGAAGTATAGCACCAAACCCTTTCGCACTGGCATCGCAGTGTATTTGTAATGGAGCGTTTTGCTGATAAAGATGTAATACAGGTTCCTGAGACAAAATTTGCTTCAAAGAGAGAAAAGCTTGTTTTTGTATAGGACCAAAGGTGAATGGAACTTTGTCTCGTAAAAGATCGCTTAAAGGTCGTGCGATTGATGCATAGTCCTTAATAAATTTTCTAAAATAGCCTGTTAGTCCTAAAAATGATTGGACATGCCGAGGGTTTTTAGGTGTTTGGAAATTCATGACTGCATTTGTTTTAGCTGCTGAAGGACGAATAGTACCTTCTTCAATAATATGGCCAAGAAAAGTTAATTTCCGCTGAAGAAAATTACACTTTTTAAAATTAAACTCTAAACCATAAGTAGAAGCAACATCAAATACTTTTTTAAGCTTTGCAATCCCTTCACATGCAGAATTTGCCGGAATTAAAATGTCGTCCATGTATATAATAACAGTGTTGTCTTTTAAGAGATCTTTAAACACAATTTGAATGTATTTTTGAAATAGTGAGGGAGAATTACACAAACCAAAAGGAACTCTATTAAATTGGTATTGACCATTATGTGTTATGAAACTGGTGTATTTACGGCTATCAGGATCAATTTTGATGTGAAAAAAACTGTTTTTTAAGTCCAAATTTGAAAAGAGTATCGCTCCATGGAGTTGATCAAAAATGTCTTCAATGAGGGGTAGTGGAAATCTTTGTTTAATTGTTTTAGAATTAAGAGCACGAAAATCAACACAGAGTCTAGTTGACTGGTCTTTTTTCTTGACAAGAACTAAAGGTGCGGCAAAGTTAGATGAACTTGGGGAAATTATTCCATCAGACAGCCATTGCTCAATTTGGTTTTCGACGATAATTTTTTCCGCTTGACTTAATCTTTTAGGACGTAACGCGATGGGTGTGTTATCAGAAAGGATAATTTGCATCTGTAAGTTTGTATCTTTAATTTTATTTGGTTTGTAAGATTGGATAAGGTTTTCGACTTCGCGACGCGTATCAACGTTCAAAATATGCGATAAATCTACTTGAGGATAAATTACATTTAAATTTGATAAATAGCAATCCTTATTTTGAAAAAACAAAGAGACAGATTCGTTTTTATTATTAACTGATAAAGAATTACAATCGCTAATTTTAAATTCAGAAAAAGGTTTGTTTACGTTAGCTTCGCGCTGAAAATCAGTTATATAACATGTTTGATCGGATTTGGGCTGTGACGTCAGTTCATATTTCTTATTTTCTTTTTCATCGAATAATTTCTGTTTTGAAGAGTTTAACTATTTTTTTTTATTCATTGGGTGTTTTACATTACTCGCACTGTAAATCTTTGGAAAATGAATTGAGCCATTTGGCCTTGAACCTTCGCCGGAATGATTTGGGATAGTTTGCGGTGCAAAAGAATGCAAGCTCGACATATTTTGGCTAGCAAAATTATTTTGTCTATCATTTTTGTTTTTAGGCGAAAGAATGTTCTTAGAATGAGAGGGAGTAGGATTTTTTTCTGAAATCCGTGCATTTTCTTTTTCTGCTTTATTTAAATCATCAAAAATATTAGGTGGAACTATTAAATCACAATACAATTTATTACAGACAGCTGCAGTTACTATTATCGGGTTTTCACGAAAACTTGGAAGAGCTAATTTAATTTTAGTAAGTTCAGCTTGAATTTCATTTCCGAAAGCACATGTTAATTGAACAGTTCCTAAAGATTTTGTTTCGGGTGGAATGAGGGAAGATTTCACACACACAATATTCGCTCCCGAATCGATTAAAGTTTTCACGATTTTATCATTAAAAAAAATATTTTCGTATTGCAATTCATGTAAGGATTCATTAAACATTTTACCTTCGACTTTACAAACAGGACCGTGATTTGAATTAGGTCTAGAATTGAAATGAGTTTCGTTTCTGTAAGAACTACCACGCGGATTATTTGTTGAAGTGTTTGGTGAATAATTTGTGAAATTTTTATCACGAGAGTAGTAGCGATTAAAGCCCTGAGACGAGTTATATTTTTGTTTTTTGCTGTCATACGGCGGTTGATGGTGTGTGTTGTCGGAATACGACTTTCGCTTTGCTACGAAGAAAACATCGCATTCCCTAGCCAATTCAGTAGGCTTAAACCAAGATTCGTTTTGGCGTATCGCGATATGTTGTTGCGTTTCTCGATCGAGGGTAGAAAATAATTTGTCGGTTATCATTAACTCACACAAAGTTTTAAAATCATTCGCATTACGAAGTTTACAATAATATTCAAAAGAACTTGTTAATCGTGACGAAAACTGTACGTGCGATTCGTTTGGCAATCGTTGGGCCCTACGGAAATTAATTAAGCATTCTTGTGGGGTTGGTTGGAATTCTCGTAAAATAATGTGTTTAACTTTCTCGTAATCTTGAAGTTCGTTTTCGGGGATATAAAGTAAAATACTGTTAGCTTTTTCACCGAGAATATTAATTAAGATCTCTGATTTTAATTCCTGTGGAACATTTTTGGTTGTAAACGCACGTTCAAGTGAATGAAAAAATAAATTATAATTTTCAGGTTTAGAAGGAACTGGCATACTAAGGGTCTTAACGGATTTAATGAGACTTTCTAAAAGGTTAGTTGACGGTGTTTCGAATGTTGCAGTAGTATTGTTTGAATTATTAGAATTTATAGCGGAGTTTATTTTCGCGAGTTCAATTTCTTTTTCAAGTTGAATGATTTTTTGGGCCGTTTGCTCGGCTTCTTTTTTCACTAGTTCTGCTTGTTTTTTTTTCTGATTCTGCTTGTTTTTTTTCTAGTTCTGACTCTTTTCGTTCCTCGACGAGTAAATTAAGCATATCCTTAACGAATTCAGGTTCGTTTTTGAAAGTGTCAGTTTGTTCGATAAGTGCTTTTAAATTCACAAGCGTAGCATTTTCTGGGACAGTAACACCTAGTTCTTTAGCGGCGGTTATTAGATCTTCTTTCTTAGTATTTCGATACATGCTGAGTAAAAAAGGTTTGATCCTACCTGATTTGACGATTTCACGGCGATGACTGTAGTTACGAAGCAGATGGAGTTTACACTCTTGATGCGATGAATAGGCGGGGAAATTGGCCTTTTTGTTTCACTGGACCACTTGGACGATGCCGAAGAGACTTATTGGTTGAGTCTTAAGCTTTGGTTTGGCTTTGGCGAAGGAGACGGTAGTATAGGTCTCAGAGCGGAGGATTGGCTCTTAGTAGGCGTCGGAGGAATTCGATGATCAATCATTCGCCATTGTGTTGGGCGATTTCGATGAGCGCCGTTTATTTTGGGCGACTTTTGATTTTAACACGGGTTCAAAAACCATTAAGGTTGCGAGGTCGAGCCCTCATGTAACAGAGAGGGTGGTGTCTAGGGGTATGTTGAATGAAAGAGAGACGTTAAAGTTTTAGGATATTTAATGACATCTACAGGTTGTTAAACCTGACTAGGCGCGCGCTGCTGGGAGAAGTAAGTCTACTCCTTCTCCCGCTTACATCCGGGGGTTTTCAGAGAGTGGCGCTGGTGTCGCCTGAGCGTATACAACATATATATATATAGGCCTTGGCCGAGGTGGGTACTATAAGCCTTGACCATCGAAGGCCAAGACCTACAGCACCCACCTTAGTTTTCGTGACCTTGGACATTGAAGTGCATGAGCACATCTTCTTGTCAGTCTGACAAGTACCCCCCCCCCCCAGTGTTTAGTTCCCAAGTATGTTTGGTACTCATTTATCAACCCACTGAAGGGATGAAAGGCTGAGTGGACCTTTCCCAACTTGGGTTTATATATATATTCTTGAGAGAAACAGATGAAAGATTTCCATTTTTTTTTTTTATTCAAATATATTCAGAAAAAAAAATCGCGCTTTCTTTTCTTTTTATAATTTAATCTACAGGGGAATTTTCCCGCGTGTTTTTCTTTAACTTCAGTCTAGAAATTCTTTATGGCGTTGTTTGATGTAAAAGTCTAGCCTCTTGGAGGAATTGTGATGTATTTAAATAAGCATTCACTCTTAAGCAAATCTAAAGAAAAAATAACCAGAGAATACTACAAGTTCCATTCGAATTTAGCAAGTTATTCGACAAAATGTTCCAAGCGTATTACTAGTCTCACAGCAAAATTGTTTTATAAAATGTT
>BMAO01009686.1:0-21501 GCA_019973975.1 Trichonephila clavata | reverse complement strand
ATAAGATAAGCATTATGTTATTTTTCCTTTCTTATTTTTAAATTGGAACAAATTGCACACAATAAACATGCAACGAGTTTTTTTTTCAGTTCCTACTATTATCTCACACTCTCTCCCTATATATATATAAATAATATATATATATATATATCTTGTTCAACTTTTCAAACATTAATAAAATATTTCTATTCATCCAATGAAGCTCAAATAAATTTTTTAAACTTGTAGTGACTGATATTTGATGATTTTTTCATGGCATTGATGCAGTTTTTTCAAATATTCATTAATTCCCATTTAATTAATTAAATTAAATTGATTACCGGTTTTCGACCCCAGCTTAGATTCGTCTCCATTGTTGTAACAATGCAACTGTTAAAACAATGACAAAAGTTGGTGTCGAAAACCGGTTTTTCAGCCAAACTGGGTGTGCAGTGTTACAACAATGCAGACCAATCACATGCTTTTTTTTTCAATTGCTAGTATTATACTTCACTCTCTCCCTTTATATATACATCTATTTCAAATTTTCAATCGTTTATAAAATACTTTCTATTCATCCATTCAAAGTCGGAATTGACTTAAAATTTTTTTTCTTACTTGTTATTGAGTCAGAATGTATTTTGTTTTTTGTTTCCTTCCAGTGAATTAATAATTTTTTTCAAATAATCTTTTATTTTCGATATACTTGCGACCCACCACGCAGAATTATCATGCCCCTTAGGGGGTTCGCCCCCCAGTTTGAAACCACTGGTATACACAGTGTTGAATAGTTCTCATATTCATCCAATATTGTACTTCTTCAATAGATAGGAAAGACTATTTGAAAATGTTGGAGACAAAGACTAAAATTATACAAAATTCGGAAATTTTTCAATAAAATAAAGTGCTTACAAATATTAAGTAGAATATGAAAACCATTTAATTTCATAAAAGGGCCGAATAATTCGATAAAGTAAAAGTTGTGAAAGAATATGAACCGGATCTAAATTGCCAATCATGATTTCTTACAGGTATACAGATAATGGGGAATTATAAGTAAAACTGATAAATGTAAGAAAAGGGAAGTTGTTTTTTCCCTTAATCACATGATTTCATACATTAGTCACCCTATTTTGACGACGTAAAAAATTTGTAATAAAGATAACTGACTATTTTAGTGTTGTTGACAGCTCTCTACCAACAACTGTAATACAGTCGGACGCTGATTTAACGAATTCATTGGGACCGAACATTGTATTTGTTAATTTGGGGCTACTCGTAATATCCGAGTTAAAAATAATACAAATTTTTTGCACTTACCTTTTGGGAAAATATTCATAGTTAGAAATTATACGATTTTAATCAGCAGCTAAAACTACTATTAGAGAGCGTACTACACTCCAGTTAACTGGAAATTTGAAAATATTGACTAACAGATGCTTGTCAAAACGTTTGATTCCTGATTCGAAAAAGTTCTTTTTCGCAAAATCAAAATTCAAATTTTCTGCAAAACCGTACGTATTATAAACCTCACTTCTCCTAAGAAAGAGAACAAATAGAAAAAGTATTAAAACATCCCCTGCGTTGTGGAGTGGGATGAGATGAGACAGGAATTTCCTGTCCTATTCAAAACTCACGCGATAGGTTACAATCATGGCTCATCTGCATCGTAAAGACTCATTTTCTCGTCGAAATGTGCTGCAAACAAGAAAAGTCTTTTTCTGTTCCGGACATAAAAGAAACGTCATTTAAAGAAAATCCATTTTTTTTTCTTATCCAATTTAAAAAAGTATTTTTTTCGGCTGTTGAAGCAATTCGTTGATTCGGGGTTTCTGTTATTCTTTAAATAAGATATTTTGCCTTCATTTTAATCGGGGAAGGGGGATTCGTTGAATCGGGGCCCGACTGTATATTGTTACATTGGTAAGAATTTGGTTGTTTATTGTTATTCCTATTTGTGCAGAGCCTTCCATTGATTCTAACTGCGACGTTAATATGCAATCATTCCAATCCAATACGCTGTGCGATGGAACTGACAATGAATGTTTCCATAATCTATTTCTATCGATTTCAAAATATTACTTCCATTGACTCTTCCTTCAGGGATTATTTTGAGTAAAGAAGTTATTTTGTTTAACGTATTTGTAATATTTTTACTTCTATACCGGATGTATTTTTTAAACCGGCACCATTCAGAGTCCCCTGTAGTTCGATCTAACAACCGCAATGGCACTAAACTTGGTATGCAGATTAATAATGACACGAAAAGCAAGAGATCCCCTAAGGGAAAAAATCCCAATGTCACCGATAAGCAAGTTATAGCACTGTACAATGAACAAAGAATTACAAGAACAGAAACAAAAATAATATCCCAAAGAAGATAACAGTGAAATGGTAAGTTGCAATCTCTACATCCAGAGAAACTCGACCACTTTCAACATGACCGCTTTTCTCAGACTACACATTGCATTCACTGCTCAACATTTCCTACGGCAGTACACAACATTTCTCAATTAATTTTCCCCCATTGTCTGTGATAAGTATACAGACAATGGTTCCCTGTGATCCGTCGAAGTTTACAGTTGCAACATCTGTTATCGCCGATTCTGTCATAGGTTTACCTGCCTGGACGAATTATCAGTAACACTATTTCTTCGAACTTTTTAATCATTCCTTTAAAAGGAATTAAGCGATAAAGCTCGCTTACGTCTTGTTCTAAGCTCACGAAGAGTTGTGGATAGTTAAGGTATAATGTAGCTTTACAAATAATGCACGTTCTGGTAAAGTGAGCTTTATATTTATTTCGACTGAGAACACTATTCTTCGCAGCTGTCTATATGTTTCATAATCCAAATTACTGACACAGTTGTCGCATATGGAAGCACTAGTTTGTAGACCCATCCTTCGCAAGGGTAAATTGAAAAACTAAACAATATAGATTGAAGGATAAAGAAGTTTTTAATGAGTTGAGATTTTACGTGAATTGCAAATTAAACCAAAAAACGCTTTTTGCATATCTGAGCTAAACCAAAACTCATATTTGTTAAATTTTAAGTCTGTAAGTCTAATAGCTGATAAAAATGATTTTTTTTATTTATAACGCCCCCTTAACTTCCTTGTGGGTCGATTGTAAGCTGTAAGCTCCCTTGTAAGCTGATCTCTGCTCTACAAAAGTAACACGTTGTTACAAATTTTGTGTAATGAATGCTTAAAATAGTGAAAATAATTTATATCTGGATGTGTAATACTTTAATATTACTTTCTGTAGTATTTATTTTATGTTAAAATGGTAATATTCGCTAGCAAAACCGTTCCTTACATTATAATGGTGATTCAATGGAAACATAGCGAAATGTTGGCTATAGAGCCAAGTTGGCATCCTTTTTGGCGATCATGTTTGCAACTTGGCGACTGATTGAACGATGCAGAAGTTCTTTGCTGTAGCGCCACCTGGTGGGGAACTGCAACAAAGAGGATAGCAAAAAAACTTTCTCCACAAAAAAATACATATACATGCCAATTTTCATAGTGATCGATTGAACGGTGTTGGAATGAAGCGAGGTCATATATACAAACATCCATTTTTATATATAGAGATAAATATGGATTTAGTTCTGATACCCACACGCATGTCTTATGCTGATTCTCGATTTTATAAGCTACAACACCTCCATAAATACCCCTAAAGGTGATTTTTGGAATAGTTTTTTTTTTTACATAAACTTATTTTTATGTCATTATTAGTCTGCATACCAAGTTTGGTACCATTCATGTTGTTAGATCGAGCTACAGGTGTGGCTCTGAGTAAAATCATTTTTAAAAAAATCCTCTTGTGGTCTAATTAAACATGTTTCTGCCATGTTTTTACTTTTTTTTATGTAAAAGTGCAGTCATTTAAATTACAAAATATGTGTATATGTACTTTTGAAAAATTAATAAGGTGGCAGTAAAATCTAAGAATAGTATATTTGAATAAACACTTTGCTTAGCTAAATAACCACATTAACACTTAGATAACTCTTGTAGACACTATCTGTGACATCAATAGCGTTAACTGAATGCAAGTGTTATTTGTAATTCTCTTCAGTAATTGTCTTTTATTATTTTTGCATATGTGTATATTATATTGCTGACAAATGAAATTTTAATGGACAATAAGGCCTTGATAAATTATCCCCTATTTCATTCCATTAAACCTTCTTTGTTCAGTAACGTAATCCCTATATGGAATTCCTATTAAAAGACATTTTCCCGCTCTTAAGTGCATTTTCCTTTTACTAAATAAAACGGATAAAAAATAAGTGCAAAAAGTATTTTAATGTTTTCAGTAACGGTGCTGGTGTGTTTAAAAAGAAATAAAGTGATATTGATTTCATTTTGTCTCAGGCAACTTCTTTCCATTAATGTGTATGTGTTCTAAAAACTCCTCTTCTATTTTATACCTACAAACATATAATGATAGTCAGTGTGTTCGATAGGGAAAAACATTTATTATTTATTATTATAAAGTGTATTAAAACGGATTCTCGTCCTCTCTTTATTCGTAAAATATAGGATCATTTAGGATGAAAAATTCATTAAATTTAGTTTCAAAGCACTAAATGCCATTGATTAAGTTTTAAGGTTTAAAAATTAATTACAGAAGAAGAAAATATTTGTAAAAGATAATTATGACGGTAGGAAAAATTTACAGAGGAATTAACATCGAAATTGTGACGCTTTAAAAAATCAAAGGCTTCTTTAGTTGCAATCAGATTTAAAAACAATTTTCGGGAAAGTAACAACGCATGATTTTCATTCGCAAAGAACTAAGAGAGAAAAAGAATTAAGATGTGCGATTTATACACATTTCAACATCAACATTGATCAATCACAAAATTTAAGGTACCTCTTTCAAAATACTGTAGAGAAAGAAACATTGATTAGAACGACTTCAAAGTTAAACTGAATATACTTAAAGGGGAAAATGATAAGTTTTAAAAAAAGTTCCTTAGTTTGTCACTAGATGGAGCTTTAAGATACAAATTGGCAATCCTCCGCATATTGTAAGGCCAGTGAAGCAAGAGACATTTCGGAAATGATGGAATGATCAACCGTCTTCTCTAAGAGTCTTGCCTTCAAGCTCGCCGGACCTCAACCCTTGTAACTCCTGACTGAGAGTCCTGACTGGCTTTTTACTCATTTGTTATGCCGCAAGCAACGACATCTATTGATACACTTCAAATTCTTTCTTTATCTTATGCTCTCTCGTTTCCTTCTTTTTCAAGTATATTCAGTTCATATTTGAAGTCATTCTGACCAGCAGCTCTTTTTACTGCATTTTGAAAGTGCGACTTTAATTAAAATCACCTTGTATAATTTTAATTATCTTTTACCCAAGTTACTGGTTCCAATGCGCTTTGTTATGTCATAGTGTAGGAGTCTTCAAACTTGGCCCGCTGAAAGCATTTTAGCGGCTCTTCATTTAAATTTGAAGGCAATTTCAGGAAAACTTTCCTTGTAAACTTTTGTCGTAAAAACACCATTTTTTTTTTTTTTTATTCTTGATACTTAAAACATTTTATTGATATGTTTAATATCCATTTGAGATAAAATTTTCTTAAAATGACGAACTTTGCGCTTCATTAATTTCATTTTACATTAAGTAGATTTTAAATATAAAAAAGTCTGACTATACATAAAATCTCAGAAATTTCCAGAAGAAAAGGTGAACTTTATATTTAACATGCACACACAGTATTTTAATTCGACTTCCATTTAACATTTTTGAAACCAATTTATAGTATATACGTTACCAGTTATTTCATAGAATAACTAGGTATTCTATGAAATGACTAAGGATAGATCGTTAAAGTGAAAAATAAACAATTTCAAAGGTATTTTATAAATAATTGATCATAAATAGCTAAATTCTCGTAAAAAAATACATTTTATTCCTTTTGCGAATGAACAATTGATAAGATAGTAAAGATAGCAGATGATATAATTTATTATTGCTCATATTGCTAACAATAGTTAAACAGAAAAGGGAAAAAAGAATATGTTGCAAAAATAGATTACATTTAAATATTATCAACAAAAATACATGCTGGGAAGAAAAATTGTTCCTTCATAAAGACATCGAGTAAATTGTTTAAAACAAAAAAGTAGAGATTATTAATTTAAATTTCATTTTACTTTTCATCATTTATTAGAGCAAGGACTGCTGTGACGACACTTTGGATTGCACTGCTAATTATTTTTTTAAAATGTCCACATTTTACAATTCCACATTTTCTTTTACGCGACTATTTTTAGCGCGTTTTTCACGTAGTGGAACAAAAGCGCTATTAGGACGCAAATTTCGTCTTCGTTCCATATTTTGTCCTACCTTTTTCTCAGCCAATAAGCAACCAATTGACCTCGGGTTTTCGGCATTGGGTCACATTTCTGCCCTAGATGAGCCGAATCATATTTAAATTTTCCCATAGTTTTCTCGAATTTTCCTACAAATTTTCCTGAATTTTGCCAGTTTATAACAAAATTTTCTCAAATTTTACCTAGTAAATTTATTGTTTGCAAAAAGTTTTTTTAAAAAAATCTACCTGCATTTTGGAGTAAATCTTCACAAAAAAGGTTCAGAAAACAAGTATAAAAGGCTCTGATTTTACTTTTTTAACTTAATTATTTTTTTTAAACAGTAAAGTGATAAGATATATAGTGTGAAGCGAAAATGGTTTTTTTGAAAACTAAAAGTGATAAAGTGATAAGTATATAGTGTAAAGTGAAAATAGTTTTTTTTTAAACTAAAAGTGTGAAAAATTTCAGCTCAATAGTAGTACATTTAGAGGAGTGGTACAGTACTACTTTCTGTTAGAAAAAAGTTCATTAGTTGCATTATTGTAAAATACAACATGTGAAAAACGCGCTAAAATTACTTGGCCAGGCCAATGATTGATATCTTGTTTAAATCTTTGTCCAGTACCGCAACTTTGAGTTGTTGCAACAGATCGAAGCGTTGTCTCAATATTTGGAACTTCTTCAATGGAAATTAATTCTCGCTGACATATACTGAACTGATATTTAGAGTACAATTGTTTTATTCCTGCCATCTCTAGTTACTAATCCTAAAAATACTTCCCAAAGCAGCTAGAACCGGTTCAAATAACTTTCGAGTGGCGTATTTCATACTTTAACGATCAAGTAATCGTTAGTCTATAGAATACCTATTTAAATCGTAGAATTCAGTAATTTTATATACTTTAACTGACTTGTCTAGTTATTTCATGAAATACTAGTTAATCCATGAAATAACGGATTTCTCACTTTAACGGTAACATATATATATACAAATCTGTAACACCGTCTCTTCCCTTAGAATCAGTTGCAGCATTGTAAAACACAAGCATCTCTTTCTTATTTAAATTCCCTGACTACATTATTTTTTGACAGTCGTGGGGAGGGTGGCGTGGCTACAGCGGAAGTGGTTGGAGTGGACACATAACATTTCATGGGCTGAGTCGACACTTTGAAACTCATCGGGGTTTCAGCGGACACATTTTTCCCCTATCTTAGAACAGATTCGATTACCGAATTACAAGTTTAAATACATTTTTGCCAATCAAATTTAATTACTTTTATTAAATATTTAAGATCTGATTGTGCGAATACATTTTAAACATAGCAAAATGTAATAGAAATAAAAACTTTCAGAGAAATATTTAAAAATTAATAGTAAGTAACAGTATAATGAAGGGCATGAACAAATTTCAGGGATTTTGTATTTTAGAGTCAAATAAATATTAGAACAGGTGCAGTTGCCATAAAATTAATTAGTTTCATAAATGTCAGTAAAAATAAATACTAGAAGTAAAATGCACAAGATACAAGTAGATAAAAGAAAAATAAATACACGTAAATAAATACTAACTAACCTTTATTATAAAGGTATAAATATCTTTTACCGTTGCATTTAATCCAACTTAGTTACAAAACTTAAAGATTTTAGATATTTTTCTAGATTGTTTTTGATATTTCGAATTCTTTAAAAGACACTTTTTGTGTTTCTTCTTTTAGTATTTTAACTAATAAGTGTGTTAATTTGAAATCCACACAATTAGGCGACCTGGAATAAAAATGGGAAAAAACATATGCAAAATTGAATGAAAGAATTGAAAACATCCTAAAAGAATTCGAAACATCAAACAATCTAGAAAAATATCTAAAATCCTTTTGTAACTATGTTGGATTAAATCCAATGTTAAATGATATTTATGCCTTTATAATAAAGGTTAGTTAGTATTTATTTACGTGTATTTATTTTTCTTTTATCTACTTGTATCTTGTGCATTTTACTTCTAGTATTTATTTTTACTGACATTAATGAAACTAATTAATTTTTATGGCAACTGCACCTGTTCTAATATTTATTTGACTCTAAAATACAACATCCCTGAAATTTGTTCATGCCCTTCATTGTACTGTTTTACTTACTATTAATTTTTAAATATTTCTCTGAAAGTTTTTATTTTTATTACATTTTGCTATGTTTAAAATGTATTCGCACAATAACATCTTAACAATTTAATGAAAGTAAATAAATTCGATTGGCAAAACTGTATTTAACCTTGTAATTCGGTAAGCGAATCTGTTCTAAGATGGGGGGGGGATGTGTCCGCTCAAACCACGTTGAGTTTCAAAGTGTCGGCTCAGCCCACGAAATGTTATGTGTCCACTCCAACCACTTCCGCTTTAGCCACGCAACCGTGTGGATTGCGGATCATTGTAAATTTATTGATATGGTCCTTGAGCAATAAAAGTTAAAGATAAAAAAGAAAGGTTAAGAAAAGAGAAGGTTGTGAAGAGACGGATGAACAAATCTGTTATAAACCATGCAAATTTGTTTAATATTTTAAAACCAAAATTACTTGTAAATGCACAGAGTATGTAACGTCAATTTCACATCAAAAATTATAAATATAAATCTCCTAAATCTATTGTACATTTAACTAGCTCAAAGATCGGAAATTAACGGATTCGAATGGTTTCTTAAATTGCCCTCCTTCTATAAATCGAGGCGTAAACAATGTTAGGATTTAAATCGAATAAACTTCAGCGAAGTACCCTCAGCCATCTCAGTTTAAACTTCCATTACTCGCATACAATGCTGCAAATTTCCAAACTGTGCGACGATCGATGCCAAAATTAATTAATTCAGTTTTCCGTCTTCCAGATTCAAAGAGTTGTCTTTCATTTGCATTAGCTGAGCCCATTTGATCTTTAACTTTTGACTTTATTATGATATTCCAAAATAATTAGCGATGCCGCTGGCGATTGAGTCGAGAAATAATGTTGATGCCAGGCTCCAATCAACAAGTTTCTATGTATTAAACACATTGCGTCGCTGTTCTGCTGCTTACAAATGGAATAATGGATTAAATATCGTTAAAAGACATAGAATTGGGAAAATTTAGAATTTAATAATATATTCGACGAATTGGGGCTATTTTGTTGAGTTATCTCCTTTCGTATTTTATTTTCATCCTCTAAAATTGAGCCTTTTGTTCGTAATCAGGCAAAAGATATTCTCTCGGAAAAATAGAATGCATTTTACAAAAGAAAAATGGTGTATCGTTTGCATTAATTTCTCATTAACTTTAAGGTTCAATAATTCAAATTAATTATTTTAGGATAAATGATTACAGGTTTACCATCTAGAATGATATTTAAATAAATATTTAATGATCTTAAATCTTCATTTGAAGATTTTTATGATCTTATGTTCTTGGAAGAATTCTATACCATTTGCTTAAAGTATTTTTTTTAAACTTCACACTCTAACTTTATACACAATCCTTTTAAACAAAACTGTGTGTGCGTAATTTGTTACAGTTTTTCATTTAGTACAATCATTTTCTTCCAAAATACTTCTTTTTGTGAATTCGAAACGTTTTGTTTCTAGAAGTGAGAAATAAAATATCTTATTTTCCCGCAAGCAGAGCATAAATAAATATTGCTTTCGTTCTTAAATGAATACTTTTCATACCTTTGCTGAGTTTTAGAAAAGACAAAATATTGGTATAACGAACATTTGAACCACTGTTTTTTTATACAAGTAAAATTTGTATAATTTATCACACAAATAAAAATTCTAAGCAATTTTTTCTAGGTTATCAAATTTATTTCTTGTTTATCATTTCTTTTTTACTCGTAATTCATTTGGTCGAGATCGTTTTAAAAAGTTATTTATGTCTAAATTGAAAGTTTTTTTTAATTCAAAAATGGGGGGAGTTGACAATAAGGAATTTCTTATTAATTTGCTTTATTAACATAAAAGTACACTTTGTCTCCTTGAAACATTACAGCCATATTATTTTTTTAACTGCATTACCTAATATTTGATGAAAATTATTGGAATTTGCTGTAATTAAACTCACTTTAAGTATCAACATGTGGCAAATAATCTTTATTATGGATTAGAGATTTTCTAAATTTGTTTTTTCTAATAAACAACAAAATGCCACATATGTATTAAGGGCTGAGTAATTTTAAAACTTTCAAAAATTAATTAAAAATGCTCAATTATTTTATGTCAATACATACATATGGTTCTAAAATAAGAGACTAAAGAAATTTAAAATGTTATGTTATTATTATTTTTCGATATTAAAATAAATTATTATTATTCTTTGATAAATTATTATTATTATTCAACACAAAGGCATTTGACAAGTGGTGTTAAATGTGAATATAATAAAAGGATTCAAGGAATGCCATTTTCTTGTAAAAATTGTGTGAGTTTTTATTTAAAACGAGGTAGAATTCAAAAGTTCCCTAAGCGTGTAACGTGAAAAAATTTTGCAGTAGAGCGACTATGATAACATTTCTACGTCACTGCTTTCTTCTCCTTTTCTAAGAATTTTATCCCAAATCACATGGTCAGTAGTTTGCCACGGCATCGTATTTTATAGGTGGATTCATGTAGTAGCCAGCGATTGGAAGAAATTGCGTTTGTTGGACAGAGAATAATATCAAATTTTGTGTTGGCTTGGAAAAAAGCGCTGCGAAGAAATGTTGAAGCATGTTCAACGTAGTGATACATTATCGTGAACGCAAGATTTTGAGTGGCATTGACGTTTCAGAGAAGGCATGAAAGTTTCAAAGACGACGAACGCTTGGATGTTCAAAGACTTCCAGCACCGCTGAAAACATTGAAAGGTTTTCTGCGGCGGTTCGTAAGAATATGATTCAAGCAACGACGGGGTGAAGATGAAAGCAACTGTTTTGCCACGTCCTTCTTACCCCTATGTTTTTGATCCTTGAAAATTCAGAATATTTCTTGAGCTGGCACATCACTTTGAGGGTCGTCAATTTCAATCAGCAGATGATGTTAAAAGTGCATCTCAGGCTGATTTAAAGGTCATGGCTAAAAATGGATTCCATAAATGTTTCGATGAACATTGCAAGCTATGACAAAAGTGTGCTGTTGCTCAAGGGTCTTATTTCGAAGGAGGTTGTGTTTCAGCAACTTAACTGGTAATATGTTTTAAGTTATAGACTCAGTCTGAGAACTTTTGAATCCTACTACTTATAAGGTTTGGTCTTATTTTAGGTTTTCATTCAGAAATCGTGTTTCTTCTTTCACTGACATCTGAATCTGGATTAGGAACCCACGCAGATTTCAAATCTTTACGTACGCTTTATACGTAATAGAACTTTTTTGACGTTATTCAGCTGCATGATTACAAATATAAGTGATCCATAGAAAAATATTATCCTCATCTATTGATGTATTGTTTTTCGCAATTGGTCCTCATCTGTAAATTGCATTCAAACGACATACAACGGCCTGTAAATATTCCTGTGAAAGCATTGGACTAATCTGTAAATACAGAACTTACGTAATTACTTTACGCTATTTACATTGATGATACCTCATCATCCTCGCTACTTTACGTGATGATTTTGAGAACCAGTTCCAGTTCACGGCAATCAATTCTTATTATTCCATCGCGAGAAACTACCGAGATCTTAATTTTGGATCTGGTCCATCAAAACACTATTTACAAAGTTCAAAATATTCTATCTTGTATTTCTTTCACTGATAACTGTTAACGATAGTTTGGCGCACTTCTTGCTCGTTCATTGGTGGTTTTTCGTCATTTACACATACCACTCCTAAAATAACGTCATATGTTTCATTTGTCTCCTACATCGTTAGAATTATTGATAGTTAATTCAGTATTTTGATAAAAATTCATGTGAAGATAGTTCATGCTTAAGGTATCCGACTACCCTGAAATCATGATTTTTTTCAAAAATTGACAAACTTTTTTTTATGGTTTTATTTTACAGGCCATCTTATTAGCTTTATAAAAAATACCAAGTTTTTTATTTTTCATTTTCTAGAACAAAAACTACAAGTGCTTTAGTAAAAGTAGTTGCCTTAATTTTGAACAGGATGCCAAACTTTAAAATGCGTTTTACTCGAAATAGGTTTTTTAGAAAATGCTCAAGCAGGGGCAGCTTAAAAAGTTTTGAAAAAAATTAACTTAGATTTTTTGTGTATGATCTGTATAATAGTAGAAATGTTTTAACCTTCAGAATTTTCAATCACTGTTTTATTACAAAATTTACCAATCCCTTATGTGAATATAATCACTATTTTCTTAAGCAATTTCATAAAATAACCCAGCTAAAGTGCTCTAATTTTTGTAAAAAAAAAATTAAAATTTCTCTTACCCTGAAGGTCATTTTAAGAATGAATGGCAAAGTAACACATCAAAAATGAAAAATTGAGAATTTGTTCATAAACTTTTTTAACAGAATGGGCCCCGTTCATGTAATTTTTGTAAATTTTTACCCCTTTTTCCCATTTTAATTATAATAATTGCTATTCTCTACTTAATTTTAGTATCTTTTTCTTAAAATGTACTGAATAAATCTTAACTTCACAAAAAATACTCCATATCTCTATTGTTGTTTTTTTTAAAGTTGTCGCAAGTAATCGGATACCTTAAATATATAAATTTGCTCATACTTAAAATTTCATAGTATATAGTACATTAGCATTTCGCAAAAAAATAATAACTTCCATTTATATATTATATATATATATATATATATAGTCATGTTCTAAACGATAAAATGTATTACACAAAGAAGCTCTTTCGGAACAAATATCCCTCTCTGTCTTTGGGAAAGCTCTATGTGATATAAATTTTGCCTCCCTCCTATTGACAGACGAAAAAATCTGAGATGTCACATCTGCAACAGAACCATCCGGTGTTTGGATCTTTGTTTGTGATGGATCACCCGTATTCGGAGAATGATCCCAACTAAATCTAGTAAATCCTTTCATCTTCTCAAATCATTGAGCACTTTTTTTCTGAGAATGGATGATTTCCGGGGTCACATTCCAGTATTCAAACAAGATTCAAAACACTTACATCGAGAGGGCAGTAAGAAGGTATTTTTTAGCATAGAAAGAGTTGGTTGGTGGATTCAAATATTGGGCTAAAAAGATATCGGATAAAATTGAAAAAATTTGTGATTTAATATTTCGATTCAATGATAAAAGAAACAGTTAATGCGTAAATTTTTATAGTGGTTGATATTCTGGAGTTAAAATTATTTACAGGTCAAGCAAAACTTAGTACTGAATAATGTATAGAGGTGTTTAATTTACTGAAATAATTATATTTGATAAGTAAATTTATAAATGAACTAGCTGGTACACCCGTTCTTCACAAGGATGAATCGAAAAATTAAACAATACAAATTGAAGGATAAAAAAGTTTTCAATGAGTTAATTTTACGTAAATTGCAAATTAAACAAAAAAATAGCTTTTTGCATATCTCAGCTGAACGAAAAAACCATATTTGTTAAATTTTAAATCTAAACTTCTAATAGATGATAAAAAAGGGTTTTTTTTATTTATTTATAACGCTCCGTAACTCTCTTGTGGGTTATTTTTTTGAAAATACCTTCCTAAGCTAATCTCTGATCGCAAAAGTAACATATTGTTACAAATTTTGTGCAATGAACGCTTAAAATAGTGTAAATAATTTATAGCTGGGTGTGTAATGCGTTAATATTACTTTCTGCTGTATTTATTTTATGTTAAAATTGCAATATTCGCAAACAACCCCATTCCTTACATTATAATGGCGATTCAATGGAAACATGTCGAAATGTTAATGATAGAGCCAAGTTGGCATCCTTTTTGGCGACACGTTGGCAACTTGGCAATTGATTGAACGGGGCAGGAGTTGATATGCTGTAGCGCTACCTGGTGGGGAGCTGCAACAAAGAGGATGGCACAAAAACCTGCCAAAAAAAAAAATACATATACATGAACATTTTCATAGTGATCGGTTGAACGGTGTTGGAGAGAAGCGATTTCAAATACACAAACATCCTTTTCAAAATATATAGATAATGAACTTACATGTTATAATGGCTTACAATATTTGATTAATTAAATCTTGTAAATGTGCATAAAGAAGTCTTTTTATTTTAAATTTTTATTTTATTTTAGCCTATTTGCATGTTAGATATGGCCTCGTTTTAGAAAAGAAATATTCGCAATTAGATTAGAACTGTTCCTGAAAATTGACTAATTTTAATATTATTCTCTAAGGGTTAACTTTCTAAGGGTACTAATGTTGAGTTAAAAAAGACGAATAACGAACAAAATAATCTCTTTGTTTCATATTTTACCAAGAGCAAAGTGTTGAGTGATCAATAAATCAAAAATAAAATCCAAATATATTTGTACAAGATCATCTCAACTGATGAAACCCAGCACTAAATTTTATTATCATTTTTCCAACCCAAAACATGCCTCTTATCCATTAAATCTCTGCATTTGATCTACACTTATGTCCAAAATTAAGATCACAAACATGTTTTTCGTCATAATTTTAAATTGCCTGAAGAAAAACTTTTAAAGTTTATATTTTATATATTTTGACACAATATCAACCTTCAGTTTAGGTAAAGATGTTGTTCAGGGTTAGTTTTTGCAGAATTATTGGATTGAAACTGTTTAAGCGTATGAGATTTTTTCCTGCAATTGTGTTAATATTGCATTTAAACAAATAGATTTGCCCAGGGGTACTCAACATTTTTTCCCGCCGGGCCACATACATGTAACAGATATTTCACGTAAGCCGCAACATGAAAATCGATGGGACGGATGCTATGAAAATAAGACCAAGAACGCTTAAAATATGAAAATTAATTTAAAGCCAGTGTTGGCTTTCACGTTTTAATATTATATTAACATCTCTGTGAAGCACAATCATAAAAAAAATCGGTTTTATAAATTTTCTACCGAGTTATGGGGTAATTTCGATTTCCTTTCTTCAATAAAATTATTTAAAAAAATTATATATGCATACAAAGGAAATACAAGTAAAACCAGAAATGCTGACACAGACACATTCGAATAAAAAACGAAACAATTATTTCACCAGTTTTTCTTTGACATCTCCAGTCGCAAGATAAATTCTTTAATATAGAACAAGGAAGAAGAAGCAATGTAGAAAAAAAAAGGGAAGTCATCTTTTTCTAAATATTCGTTAGAGGTGAAAAGAATATTTCGTAAAATAAACATTTCTTTCTGAAATAAGGAGATATTTTATATGGGGATTATATTTCAATTTTATGGGGTTGTAACTCAATCTCTTGTGAGTCATCAAAAATCAATCATTAAACTTTTTTGAAACTTTCAGAAACTTTGCATAAATTTATAAACTTTCAGAAAGTATCTTCTTACAAAATATGTTAATATAGACAAAAAATTAATTTCAGTAAAAAGCAACACTTTTTCTGGAATGAAATTTTTTTAAGTTTTAAAAACCTATAAATGGCTTAAAAGTATTAATTTCAGATAGTTTTTTAAAGCTTTTTTAGAAAATTAAAATGTGTGCTGGAAAAATTGGGTAAGAAAGTTTCTTTAAAAATTATCTGCGTAACTTTAAACTAAAATTTCGTGATTAATAGAAATGATAAAATAAAGCGGATCATTGAGCAAATTAAAAAGTAATAATGATTTATGATAAAGGTTTCTGTTTGATTAAAATAAATCTTAAGGTATCCGACTATCCTAAAATTGTGAATTGTGCCAAAAATTGACAAAATTTTTATGGTTTTATTTTATGCGCCATATTACACTGCTGGCCACCGTAAATCCAACACCAAGAAAGACAAGAGATAGCACAACAAAATTTATTTTGCAGATAACATGTTTACCAAGTCTCAAATGATTACATTTATAGACTTCTGTTAAGTGTGGTTCCTGCCAAAATCAGTAGCCAGAGTAGCAGCCATTGTTGGAGATCACCGCTGCCATGCGACTCGGCATTGATTCAAAGAGACTTTGGATGTGTTCTTGGGGTACAGCAGACCAAGCAGCTTCCACACGTTGCCAAAGTTGATCTGGTGGGGCAGCTGGGGGTGTAATCTGGGTCAATCGTTGAGCAACCATGGACCACATGTTTTCTATCGGCGAAAGATCCGGAGAGCGAGCCCCCAGGGAAGCAATTCAATCTGGTGATTGAAGAAGAACATTTGGACAATGCGTGCCACGTGTGGTCGCGCATCATCCTGCTGAAACATGGCTGTGGCCAAGGCCTGAAGGTAAGGAAGGACAACTGGCTCCAACACCTCGGAGATGTAGCGCTGGCTGTTTAAAGTACCAGGCAATGCGTACTAGAGGAGTGCGAGGGTGACATCCAATACCGCCCATACCATAATACCCGGTGCAGGACCAGTGTGGCGGTGCATAACGCAGCTGTTCAGCATCCTCTCTCCACGGTGTCTCCAGACTCGAATCCGACCATCGTGGTGTTGCAGTCAGATGCGTGACTCGTCAGTAAAGACAACTTCATTCCATTCTGCCGCCCACATCCTTCTTTCATTGCGCCATTGGCGGCGGAGACATCTGTGGTTCTGCGTCAAGGGTAGACCAAGCAATAGACGTCTTGCGGACAGACCACTCTGCTGTAAACGGCGTCGAATGGTACGCGCAGACACTGAATGATGCGTTATAGACTCAATATGCTGTGCTATGGTTCGTGATGTGACTGAGCGATCCGTCACTGCCATACGCACAATTTGCCTGTCCTCACAGGAAGTGGTGCACTAAGGTGGATGCGATCGACCACGTCGGTCCGTCGTACCCTCCTGCATCCAACGGTCACATATCCGCATTACAGTTGTTTGGTTTCGTCCAACACGACTACCAATTTCTCTGAAAGATAATCCACAATCTCGGTAGACCACTCTCCTTCCTCTGTCGAACTCGGATACTTTATCAAAAGCTGATCGCTGTTTTCTACGAGACATAACTGATCGTTTTTTGAAAAAACCACAAGAAAAACACAATTGCCGAACTTAATATCGTCGAAATATCGAAGCCTTAAATAGCGCTTTGAGATGGCGCCACAGGCGTGCGTGATGTGTGTCTGCGCTGAAATTCTAATCATTTGCATACTCTAACCATTGCCATCCCCTCCACTAATGCATGTTGTAAATTTCATGTTATTTGCATGCTTCCTTCAGGGTGTTGCATTTACGGTGGCCAGTAGTGTATTAGCTTTATCAAAATAACAAGTTTATCATTTTCCGTTCACTAGAACAAAAACTACAAAAGTTTTAGTAAAAGCAGATGCCACTACTTTAAGCAAGATATGTTATACTTTAAAACGCGTTTTACTCGAAATATGTTTTTTTCTTTAAAAAAATAGTCCAAACAAGGTCAGCGATTGCTCAAAAATATTTAAAAAATAATTACTGAATTTTTTTTCTGTAAGTTCCGTATAATAGTAGAATTGTTTTAACCTTCCTATTTACAATCACTGTTTTATTACAAAATTTACAGTCTATATGTTAATATAATCACTGTTTTTTAAGCAATTTTATATAATAACTGAGAAAAAGTGCTCTAGTTTTTGTAAAAAGAAAATATCTCTTATCCTGAAGATCATTTCAAAAATGAATAACATAGCAACATATTAGAATGAAAGAATTGAAAATTTGTTCATAAACCTTGGGTACAGAATGGGCCGCGTTTATGCTATTTTTTTGTCAATTTTTACCTATTTTTCCCATTTTTGTAATAATAATTTTTTTTCTCTTCTTAAATTTAGCATATTTTTCTTAAAATGTACTAAACAAATCTAAAAATAACAAAAAAAATCCCATATGTCCATTTTTTTAAAAAAAAGAGTTGTCGCAACCAGTAGGATACCTTAAGAAAAAAATCAATGTAAAATTATGCTATACAACATATCATGCTTTTAAGAGAGAAATTTTTTTTCCTATATTAGAAATGCTCTTACATTCTTATAGAAATTACATAATCTTTTATGAAAAATATATTAGAATATATATTTATAGAATAAGTGAATATATGCTTGTATTAAATTTATTTCTAGAATAAAGAATCATATAATATTATAGAATATAAAATATATGAATATTTACTTGTAGAATATGTAATGCATGAATATATACATGTAGAATATAACTCTTAGATTTTTGAAATATATAATTTAGAAGTGGATTTATATATTCATATTTTATTATATCAGACTAGAGAAATTTTAACAAAAAAAAACTTTTGTTATTTTTTCAATCGATCGTAACTCTAAATATAATTGAATTTTTTCAAAAAAATTTTGTTCAACCCCTATATAGAAGAAGTTGTTGCTTATGCCACCTGTCTGACGTAGTCAGATCAAGGCCACGAAATTCGTCCTGGCAACGGGCTAGATATACGCTTGTTATTAGCCTAAGCTTTGATCCCATGAAGGTGATAGTACGATTTTTGCTCAATAGATGGTGACACCATTCGGACCCACTCCGTGTGTGCTTGGAGTGTATTTGGTGGCATCGAACCCAGGCCTTTCGGTCTGGAGTCCGATGCTCTAACCACTATGCTACCCACGGCCCCCGGTATAGAAGTTCTAGCTATATATAGGTAAAATAGTATTATTATGAAAGCAGTTTTCATAAAAGGAGAATATTTCGAAAATATGTCATTCTTTCTTCAATTTTTCCACAAATTGCATTTAAATAATTTTTTGTAATAATTTTCTTTAAACAATTTTATGAGTAAATTCCAATTGAACTGACACTAAATATAAAAAAAAATGATTTGTTTATACAAATTTTCAAAATAATCACGGTTCCGAACGTAGTCAGTTACCTTAAAATCCCATTACAATTAGAAACTTGAAAATTAATATAGATTTATAACATTCTGAGTAAGAATTTTGTTTGTAACTTTGTAATAGTAGCAACTTCCGGTATAATTTGTAACATTTTTTATCAGAAATCATCAACAAATAATTTAATTTTCATTTGAATTCAAAAAATTTTATTTAAAAGTTTTCTTCGTTAACGATCTATAACTCGATGTACAATAATGAAAAATTGAATGCTGATTCGAAAGGTGATTCCTTGTTGATATTAATAAAGGAGTATGCACCAATTGTAAGTTTATTCAAAAAAATCTTTATTTTCTCTTTATATAAAAAAAGTTTTGCGTGATGCTGCAATAAACTTATTACGTACCATCGCAACAATGCCAACATTCAAGAAATGTCAGCAATACGACATCGATATATGTCGTACGACTGCGATAGTACATTATAAGCTCTCGCAGAAAAATATCGCAACGATTGTCTGGAATGGAACAGTTGCTTGATATAAAAAGGAGTTGTCTCATACGAAGACTTATTAACACAATCAATAGAAAGTACGCAACTTTCCATGAAGCAGCAAGAGTGCAGGTTTATCAAAATCTGAAGACTTTATCAATGGAGCAATGGATGATGCAGCATTTTCTGAGGAAATCAGCTGAAGAAGAGCACCAAAAACGAATTTTTCAAGAAAAAGAATTACATAATACATGTAAATTTAAGCAATGAGTAGGAACATTTGTATAATTTGTACAATCAGGACCACTCTTCCGCTTAAGGCACTCTTGGCACGTGCCAAGGGTGCAAAAAATTGGAGGAAGGTAAATTAGAAAAAATTAAAGTTACAGAGAACGTACCATAGCCCACCAAGTCATAAGAGAAGTCTTTCTGCTCCTAAGAGATAAAGACTGGAATGAGGTCTACTATGGCAAATGAAAAGCTTAACAGTTCGATGTTGTTATGCACTCAAAATTATATTACCATTGAAATTGATTACAATGTTATTAATGATTTTACAGTGATCAAAGCTTGAAGCAAACTTTTGTTGTACCAGTACAATGACAGTACTTGACAAAGAATAAGGATGTCTAAAATGATAATAAACAAGTTCATACAATAATGTGTATACTAAGGATGTCAAACTCGTGATCCACGACGAACATTTCTGCGGCCCACCCAGTATATCGGCACCCAATAATATATAATAAAATAGCAGAATTTCTTCCGAAATAGGAAAGATATTAACAGAGAAGAGAAGTCAAGTGTCAGGACGTAAACATTAAACTTTTTTTGTTCTTTTATTTATGTTTATTATAAATATAATTCGAAATAAACTTATGTTTCTATGAATTGGTGTTTTTTGCGGTCCACCTAAGTTAAACCTTGTTTTGCTTGTCCCAAAAGTCAGCCTTTAAGTCTGACACCCTTAATCTATACTGTAATGGTGCAAACGATTTCATTAATTTACTGTACTAATTTTACAAAAGGGTTGGTGGGAGGTCAGTAATATCATAAGGTAAAAAATGAACAAAAGTGCACATGCCACTATCCTTTTCTTACGGTTGCCGGTATAGGCATGGCAGGTTAATAGGTGATGGGTAATGGAAAGATTCTAAAAACAGCAAAAATTAAGTAAGGAAAATTCTTCCCAATGCAAAACTAGCAAGGGTGGTGCTCTTGAAATATTGGGGGGGGGGGTAACAATTTGAAGTGCCTAGGGTGCTGGGGAGGTTAAAAACGGCCATGTGGTGCAATAGTGTTTGGTCCGCCGTTAGGTGGACAATGAATGAAACCTTTCCCCCTAGTTTTACTATAAATAGTTTTGTTTTCATTGTTATTTACCTAAATATCCAATCAACACGAAACGTCTATTTTATAATAGAATTGGGAAAACATATTTCTGAAATGTGCCGTAGGTAAATCCTACGCACAAGTTCAACCCTTCGAATGTTGCGAAGAATCATTAATTGCCTTCTCACTCCTGTTTAAATGAACAGCTCGCTAATTAAGCGAGAGAAGTCCCCGTTTTAATGATGGAAAGCAAGGTTGCTGGGTGAGATGGCGTTTTGAAAAGGTTCGAAATTGAATTATGATTTGGAATGAGTTTACGCCAGTTTCCCCAATGTAGTTAACGAGACCGTGTGTGTAATGGAATTCTGTTACTTGCCTTAATAATAGATTTTCGAAAATTGAGTGTTAATGCATTAGTTCAAATTAGGAACTTTCGCAGTTAATTTTAGATCCTCAGGGACTGTTTTTGGAACTCCTTTGGGTGTGATGAAATTAGATTTTCGGTTCTACAAAGTCGTATAATAATGTTTATTTCGTAAT
>BMAO01009685.1:0-21337 GCA_019973975.1 Trichonephila clavata | reverse complement strand
ACATTGAAAGAAAAAACAAATGCCGTATTACAAGAGAACTGATCGGAATAAGCACAAAAAAAGAGCTTAAAGTAAAATTTAATACGGATATCACCAATTTAGAAGCACCGGATTAATCTCTCCCATTAAAAGCATTTGTTTGTTCCACAGTTACTTTATGTAACAATTATTTAAAGTAGTAATTAAATTTTAATTTAATAAATTACCATGTGTGTCACAAGTTTTAAACACTATACTTCACTAGAGTTAGAAATTTAAATATTTTAAAGTAAGAATCGCTCTATACTACCTGTCCAAAAGACATTTAAGTTGAAAAATTTGCAAAAATTCATTATTAGATAAATAGGGGTCTACCCAAAATTTAAAAAAACAAACATGGCAAGGGTTCTATGAGACAAAAAAGTTTGGGAACCTCTGTACTAAACCATTGACAAACAACCTTTTCAGCAGTAAGTCAAATTTCAGTTATAGCATTTCTCGCCAGGTCGCGCACCTAATTTTCTTCTAGTCAGTTAAAATAAATAAGCAAGCATACTACTACAGCTACGACCACATCGTTGCTTATAAATAGATGAGGTCGCAGTCCTACATTTGCTTAGTCTAACGTAAAGGAAAACAAAAAGTGGGTATATCTAGTTTTTTCAAAGAAAATTTTTTAAAAAACATATTTATTATATATTCAACTTAAAAACATTCTAGTTTAGTCAGGCTACCGTCTAGTTTTTCAAAACTAAGTGCGTCAATATTGATGTTAACTGAGGTTGTCGCTGCCCGCAAACAGTTTTCCAAGTGAATATCAGAAATTGGTCTTCTCATTTGTGCTTTGATGTGCTTCGTGCGACTAAAAAGCTATTCATGTGCATAATTGTTTCCAAAAAGTGAAACCGTTAAGTGAGCATGTTTATAAAACTCAGGATATATACTTATCTTTGGTCAAATACGTTTCATAAAACTCTTTCAAATCAGCTTGGTGGAATTTATTATGCAACTCTGTTTCATAACACATTTCATAATGTTCAACTTTTGTAATCTCTCTCTTTCCGGTATTATATTCACATTTACTGCAAATGGCATTGTAAATGCTTAAAAAATACGTGTTGTCTTTTTGAAATCCTGAAATTGTTATTCAAATCGAGATTCAAGCCAATATCCAACTACCCTAAAATTGTGAATTTTGCCAAAAATTGACAAATTTATTTTATGGTTTTATTTTATAGGTCATCTTATTAGCTTTATAAAAATACCGAGTTTATCATTTTCCGTTCCCTAGAACAAAAACTACAAGTGTTTTAGTGAAAGCAGATGCCATTACTTTAAGCAAGATGTCAGACTTTAAAACGCGTTTTACTCGAAATGTGTGTGTTTTTTTTTTTTTAAAAATGCACAAACGGAAACAGAGATTACTAAAAAAGTTTTGAAAATAATAATAGTAAAAGTGTTTTAATCTTTAGATTTATCAATTTTATTACAAAATTTAACGTTTGATACATAATGGGCCCCGTTTATGTTATTTTTTGTAAATTTTTACCCATTTTTGTAATAAAAATTTCTTTTTCTCTTCTTAATTTTAGCATATTTTTCTTAAAATGTACTAAACAAATTTAAAAACCACAAAAAATGCCCGTATATCCATTTTTTTTTACAAAAAGTTGTCGCAAGTAGTCGGATACCTTAAAGAAGTGTATTTATCCTGCCGCTTCCTGTGTGGCGCCTGATTGCAATCACAGTGAAGGAAAGTGAGGAAAATTTTTGTTTGTTTGTTTTTTACTGTTGTTTCCAAATGCCAAGTTTCCTTTGAAACACAGAAATAAGATTATACATATTATAATTGAATTGACCTTTCTCTTGTAAAAGAGTATTAACGTCATACAGAAGCAGTGGCATAGTTAATCCTGAGTAGGTTCTGTATCAAAATTCTTTAGGGGCCCTTTTCTGAAAAATGAAAGAATCGCATTTATAAAACTTATTTAAATGTCATGCCTCATACGTTGAAGGCCCTCTAGCTTAGAGGCTCCGTATCATTATACGGTGGTAGCTAAGCCCTGTATAGATGGTAAATTATATTGACCAGAATCATAAAGTAACAAATCCGCTCATTGTCTTCGAACTCTGTGATATCTTTTGAGTTTTTTGCAAGAAATGGTTGCACTTCTTACTGAATATTAAACTCTTTTTAACATTTTCACATGGACCATCCGGTTTACCCTTGCTTAAAGTGTAACATCAGCATAATGTGAGTCCCAACTTTAGAAGTTATTAAACTGACGGCGATTCAACCGTCGACTTAATGAAGTTTACTGTTTTGAGAACCACTTTTCATAACATGATTCAAATTGAGGGACTTGAAACATAGTGGCATTTTTAAGTGGCACAATTTTAGCATTTAAGTACTACTGACTTAGGAACCCTCGTATTTAATCTATTTGACTACATCTTCGTGTGTTCCAACCATTACTATCCGTTGCTAAGCCCGATAAATTGTTAAGGAAAAGTGGTTCATTGTCGGTATGATCATGTCTAACAAATCTGTGACTTTGTAGTATCTTTAAGTGATACAGTGCCACAAATTTACGATCGTCTTCAAATGGCATCAATATCCTGATAAAAATTGCCATGTCTGCAGAATTACATAAAGCTTTCTCAAGCTGGACTGAAAGAAGTTATGGGCTCAATAACGTTGCGAGCTTCCAAAGACTGACCCGATGACGCATACTACACCAGCCACGTGATACAATCCTACTCTTAACTGATCCTCCTCACATGCAAGAGCGCGTTTAAAACCAGCTTTAACAAGAGATTGGAAGAAATTGTAACAAAATAATCTGTAACCCATTGAGAGACTCTCATAGTAACGTCATATGATGTGCCTCACGTGACATAATACTTTCTTGGTCATATGTATTGAAAAATGGAACCTTTATGTTCATTTGACGAAGATCAAGGGGCCGCAACACTCTTGGTGGACGCGTATAGGCCACTCACGTTCTGAGTGATCAAGTTATATAGTTGATTGTTTAATAGTATCGCACTTCGAAGCTGCACGAGGCCGGGGGAGTCGAATAGCCATGGTTGAGAACTCACAACCAGTATTGTTTGTGTCAATGGTTGGTTAAATTCTGATGCCACTGAAGACCACATTATTTAGAGGTAGATGACGTTATATCTGTCTAGGCTCAGGCTCAGATTTCTCTCGTTGGTGAGGTGTGAAAGTTGGCCTGAGTGGGTTGCCAGCCAAATATCATTCTCGTCACCTAACTGCAGCTTAAAATTAAGGGATCCATCGTTAGTAGGTCAATGTATCTTCAAGGGCACTATTAATGAACAATCAATCACATCCACACGAAGTTATTGGCGAACAGACTTCGTAATCTGAACGACTGTCGTGCCGAGACCGACACCTTAGATGGCACCATACCTTCCAAGTTAAAAAATGGTTGGGTTAATGTTGTATACCATAGTCCAGTGGTCTACAAACTTTTTCAACTCATGGAACCCCGAGAGATTGAATGTGCTTTCATGGAACCTTAGAACTTAAAGGTGCTTTCATGGAACCCTTAGTAACTTGAAGATGCTTTCATGGAGCCCCTAGAACTTGAAGGTGCTTTCATGGAACCCCTAGAACTTGAAGGTGTTTTCATGGAACCCCTAGAACATGAAGGTGCTTTCATGGAACCCCTAGAACTTGAAGGTGCTTTCATGGAACCCCTAGAACTTGAAGGTGCTTTCATGGAACCCCTAGAACTAGAAAGTGTTTTTGTGAAACCTTTTCCATACACATACTTCAAAGAATATATCACAAAATAATATTTGAAATAGATCAACATGGTATAAGGACAATTTTAAAAAAAATACTGCATTTATTATTAAAAATTCTAATGTAATTTCTTAAATATAATTTTCTCATTAATAATTATTAGTTTGTGATTCAAGTGACATCTCTCCACTTATTGTATTTAGTAGCTGGGATATGTGACTGCCTGCTTTCTTTCTCACGAACTGTCCAAGTCTAGGTCTATGGAGATTAAAATTCAATCGCATTACATTTTCTGAGTTTAATTTGTTTTTATACTTTGTTTTTGTAGCCACTTATGATGAGAAATATATCTCACTTAAATACAATACTCTGAATGACATAAAAATGTTTATAGCTGTGTGAGAAATCCCGTGTATTCTGCATGAATTGCAACCAAAAATTTAGAAATATTCTTGCTTAAATTTAGATTTTAACATCAACTCCGTTGATTTGTATAGTTCCTTTTCCTTCATTATAGGTGTTTTTTTCCACAAATGTAAAAAGGTGAATTTTCCATTAGGAAACTATTAAGTTTTGCAAGATATTGTGCTAACTAAGAGTGTAAAATTATCTCGTGGATCCCGAGATAGTAAACAATAGAATATGTTCACAAGGTAGTAGGAAGTATAAATATATAAAGATAAAACGTTTAATATTCTTTTATTATACTATAATAAAAACTTAAAAAGTATTGCAAAATAAAATTATTATATATAAATAAAAATATCAGTTTTAATATATAATATATATATAACAGGCCCCAGGCCTGCTGGTAAAATGAAGAGAGCATCAGATCTAAATAACGTCTTTATTATTCTTTAAACATATTGAATTCAACATGGTGGCCCTTTGGCAGGCACAACCTATTGGAATAATAAACAACATCGCAGCAAGGAGTCATCTGCTATCTTTCCGCTTACTCTCTCTCCTCTTACATCAGCGCTCACTCTATCTTTGAGTAGTCTTATTTACCCTGAAATCCCTACGCGATTGTAAAGACTTCCCTCTATTTCCTCTATTCCCTACTTAATTTTGAAGCTAAATTTTCCAGACCAGACATATATATATAGGATGAGATTTAGATATCTGTACTTACAAACTTCATAGAGAACGTGAATCCATTTTGTATACATATTTATTTCTTCTCGATTTTTTTTATTGTGACTCGTGGAACCTGAAGTGGCGCGCTTATCCGGTAGGACAGAACCCGGGACCTTTGGGTCCGAAGCCGAGTAACTTAACCACTACCCAAAATGATCACCATGGTGCGGAGGTTGTTACTGGCTTATATAGATGGTACCGCTACATACTCCTCCACCAGTGAGTTGGTGGTTAGGCGAACGAACGATGAAGTTGCTATATCGAGCATGTTAGCTGTTGTGTCACTAGTTGTGACGGCTTTTGCTGGTTGCGTCATTCGTGTGTGACGGCTTGAGGGTTGCATCACCATGTGCCGGCTTGAAGATTGCTTCACTATGCGATGGCTTTTTGGTTGCATTTGTTGTCGATAGATGGCGCCACGACAGTTCAGAAGTTGCCTTTTTCTGAGTTCAGCCAGGGTCACCAATGAAGTGGATGATTATCCGGCAGGAGAGAACCCGGGACCTTTGGGTCCGAAGCTGAGTAACTTAACCACTACATCAAAATGATCACCATGGTGTGGAGGTTGTTACTGGCTTATATAGATGGTACCGCTGCAAACCCTTGGGTATGACTTGGGAACCCCAGGATTCCATGGAACACAGTTTGAAGACCACTGCCATAGTCCAATGAAGTCATGAATGGGGTTGGGGGGGAGAGGTCAATATATGAGAAGTTGGTCCTGAGTTGAGCATAATATGTGATACGTATTCAGATCACGAACGTTAGATTAACGATGTCAACTTTAGAGGTTCATCTATAATAGTTTAAAGTTGCCGAGAACAAAATTCGAGTATAGGACTTTCGTAAATATAAGCCTTCAGAAAAGAAGGCATGGAAAATTATTTTAGTTCTTAAATATAAAAAATATTAACTATCAAGAACAGATTTCAGATGTGGTTGATCTTACACATTACAAAAAAAAAAAATCTTTCCTCTCTGCTATTCCCAATTTTTCCCCTTCTCATCCTTACCGCTACTATCCTTTCGGCAATGCGCCAAGATCTATTTCTTACATTTAGTTTAAACATGTTCGATCTCTCTCTGTATTGTTACATTTAAAAATCAAAAATCAGAACAAGCCAGATAAAAGGAAGCAATGCTCCCGGAAGCAAGAAAAAGGATTATCGAGGCGGAAAGGGGAATTTTTTTGATCAAATAAAATCGATTTTCCCTATACTAAAAAATTGAAAACACTTCTCATGGCAACGAAGATTCCTTTCTACAGATCGCGTAACGGGATATAAATTTGGTTTTCTTAATTAAAAAGGCTTTATAAAGAATATTTAAAACTAATTAGTTGTGCAGTGTCCACGATGAACCTGTTCATTATAAACGCCTCGATTTTAAAAACTTATAACAGAGAACTTGCATGCATGAGGGTTAGGCGATTCTATCCAGCATCCACCCCCCCCCCAAATCTGATATAGGATGACATGTAAGTTAGATAAACGAAGAATTGCACAACTTTCGTTCTGGTTTCCTGTTCTTGATTCTGATGACGTTCGTTTTCAAAAACATATTTTATTTCACCCTAGGGAGCCAAACTCATCGAACAAGGGCTTAGAGTTATAGAATCACCTCTTGATCGATAAAATTTTTCCACCTTTAAGGTATCCGGCTACCCTAAAGTTGAGAATTTTGCCAAAAATTGACAATTTTTTTTATGATTTTATTTTATGGACTACCTTATTAGCTTTATAAAAATACCAAGTTTACTATTTTTTATTCTCTAGAACAAAAACTACAAGTGTTTTAGTAAAAGCAGATGCCACTACTTTAAGCAAGATGTCATAAATGCGTTTTACTCGAAATGTGTGAGTTTTTTTAATGCTCAATGAGATTGCTCAAAAAGTTTTGAAAATAATTAACTGAAATTTTTTGTGTAGGTTCTGTATAATAGTAGAAGTGTTTTAACCTTCAGATTTATCAATCAATGTTTTATTACAAAATTTACAGTCCTTATGTGAAATAAATTTTTTTTTAAGCATTTCATATAATAACTAAGATAAAGTGCTCTAGTTTTTGTAAAAATTATAATATTTCTTATCCTGAAGTCATTTCAAAAATGAATAGCAAAGCAACGCATCAAAGTTGAAAAATTGCAAATTTGTTGGTAAAACTTTTTGTAAAGAATGGGCCGAGTTTATGTTATCTTTTGTGAATTTTTACCCATTTTTCCCCATTTTAGTAATATTAATTTATTTTTCTTTTTTTAAATTTAGCACATTTTTCGTAAAATGTATTAAAAAAATTTAAAAACCACAAAAATATCCATATCTCCATTTTTTTTTTTTAAAGTTGTCGCAAGTAGTCGGATATTTTAATATGTAGATTTAACCAAGAGAAAATTAAATAGTTCTAACTGGAAATGAATATAAACTCTAACATCTTCTCAGGCATGTGAAATACCAAGTGATAGGCTAAATTCATAACGGTCATATGATAAGTGCAGTCAAGTGTGCTCCATTGAATTCAAACCTGATATTAGACTTGCACTTATTGTTCTGCTTGTGAAATTTACAAAAAGTTTCAACTTTCATACTTTGCTAAAAATGTTCAAATATTAGGATTTTTCAAAACAATTTTCAAAATTACAAAAAAAAAAAATAATATTATACGTGTATTTGTTTATCAAAAGCATTTTGTTCACTATTATGATCGACAAATGTGTATTTTTTAAAAGAAAGTATGTGTAAAAAGCAAAAGTTGTGTGGCAACAACAAAACGCATCAATTGATTGACTCAAAACACGTGATTGTAATAATCATGAGACTATGACGTCAGATAAATTTATAAGCTGATGCCCTGTAAACACGTGATTGTATTTATCACGTGGCTATGACGTCACATGAATTTAGCCCATTATGTATTAAATGAAAATGATAATGGAAAGAAATAAGTGATAACTTTCATCGCTGAAATTAATAATAAAATATTTATATGAAGTTTTTTCCCCTACAAGTATAGAGGTTGATGTAAGCTCAGAAATTCGATATTTATTTATTGCCAATGACAATAGGCATGTAAAATATTGAAGTGCAACACAAAGCGAAATATTTTTTTTAACATTGACTCACCTATTACAGAACAGCTGAGTTTAGATTTGATTGTTTATGAACTTTGCATATAAAAGCAACATGGGAAGGATTTTGGTGACGAACCTTGTAATTTTGAACAAAGGTTGCGTGACGAAGTCGATGGATGAGTTGGCATCCAGATCTCTTAACTTTTACACCAGGTTAGTGTGAGCTCCAACATATTTACTGCGTTTATCTCGAATTCATTGAGCATTATTCTCAATATACGAGGGATCTTAAGGTATTCGACTACTTGCGACAAATTTTTTATTAAAAAAAGATGGAAGTGTGTTTTTTTTTCTTGTTTTTATATTTGTTTAATACATTTTAAGAAAAATATGCTAAAGTTAAATAGAGAGAATAAGAAATTATTATTACTAAAATTAGCAAAAATTTACAAAAGATAACATAAACAATGCCCATTCCGTACCAAAAATTTATGGACAAATTTTCAATTTTGCCATTCTGATATGTTGTTATGTTATTGATTTTTAAATTACCTTCAGGATAAGAGATATTTTAAATTTTACAAAAACTTCAGCACTTTGTCTTAGTTATTATATGAAGAAAGTTATGTTAGCTTAAGAAAACAGGGATTATATTAACATAAGGGACTGTAAATTTTGTAATAAAACAGTGATTGATAAATCTGAAGATTAAAACACTTCTACTATTATGCAGAATATACACACAAAATTTCAGTTAGTTATTGTCAAAACTATTTGAACAATCGCTGTCGCCGATTTAGAATTTTTTTAAATATACATTTCGAGGAAAATGCGTTTTAAAGTATGACATCTTGCTTAAAGAAATGGTATCTGCTTTTAGTAAAATAGTTGTTGTTTTTGTTCTAGTGAATGGAAAGTAATAAACTTGGCATTTTAATAAAGCTAATAAGATGACCTATAAAATAAAGTCATAAATAAAATTTGACAATTTTTGGCAAAATTCACAATTTTAGGGTACTTGGATATCTTAAACAAAATCAGAATTGGAATAGGTGGATCGATTGTAAAATTACTGGTCAAGACCGCACTCGGCTGTCTAAGACACAAAGCCCATATCTCATAAGATTGTTTGGAATCGGTTAGAAATTAACATATTTCTGATATCATATACATTTTTTGTTAAAAGAACTGAATTGCGAAATCCACGAAAACATTAACTTAAAATAAACATAGAGTTGCAATTTTATAAACTAATTATTTTGAAATAAATGAACTTGAAGAGGCATAATTTTCTTCGCATTTCTTTCTTTAATTTTTGTACCTGCTCTTGTCATCATAACTGTAACTGACTGTCCCAAGCGCGCCCTCTAACAATCATCAGTCTTCAGTAGAGGAAAGGTGAGGAAAGAAAATGGTCACTATGAAAAATCGTATCATGTTCTTTGCCCATTGTTTTTATTAATGGTATGTGTTGTCTTTGTGTAATACAACTTAAATTAATAAATAACTGTTACACTAAAGAGAGACTATTCAAACCAACCCCGAATTTACCACCTTTAGTTTAATCTTTAACCACCAGCGCTCAACAACTCCTAATTGTTTGCTGTGAAAAATTATTAAGGCTGCATTCACATAATTTGAAATAATAGAAAAGGTAGAAAAATTGTCTAACATTAATACTATTTTTATACTCTATATAGAAAAAGAGTATTTTAATTGCACTTCACTTCGATTTGAATCAGCCGCCCATCCGGTATACTGACCCTAACTGCTGTGCCGTAGGGCCTGGGTTCGAGTTCCGGAGGAGGCATGGGTGTTTTTAAATATATAGTGCCTTTGCGGCATGGGGGTACTCTAAATAGCCATCGAGCCGCAAGTCCTCTCCTGAGGTCGATGGAAGGGGAAGAGAGGTGGTAGGCTCCTGACGACGTCCAGAGTGTTCTCCCTCAAAATTGGGGTGGAACTGAGTCAAATCGTACTGTCACCTGCACCGGCGTAGCTAATCCTGAGAGTGGGTAGCTAATCCTGTATCGAAGTTTCTTGGCTGCTCTTTTTTGTTGCCCCTTAACATGTTACGATTCTTTTGTTTACATATGTTGGAGCCCCTACGGTTTGGGGTCCTGTATCATTGATACGTTGGTAGCTACGCCCCTGGTCACCTGTATAGTGATCAAAGCTACGGCTGACGACAGTCGTACATCTAGCCCCTTGCCGCAATGAATTTCATGGGCCACCGTTAGACTGGTGGCATTAACAACAAGATTTGAATCGATCTATTTTTTACAGCATAAAATGTGCCTCATACTTCTACAATTCTATGCTGAGTGAATTCTTCACTTTGCTGTTCAAAGGAAAATTTGAATATTTGCGGAATGCTTCTTAATTTTAAGGACTCTGTTAAATATAAAAAAGCTCTATAGAAATTTATATTAAAAATGGGGGCATTTTGCAATCTGAAAATGAGTCCCTATATAGTTTGTTTCTGGACCTTTATTTATTTTTATATTTTTGCATGACATGCAATTTCATGATCAGTAAAGTGCTTATTTTTTATTTTTCGAATTTATTGTTTCATGCTCCACGTATTGACGCAGATAATTGTTATTCAAGTGGTGAAATGAGAATTGTTACAAAGAACAAAGAAATATAATTCTGCACACGTAAAACACAAAAGTTATCAATAAAACAGCTTATCAAATTGTAAGCTCACGTGGCGAAAATGTTCCATTCGTCATTCCATTAAAAACATTTCAATCTTTGCAGACGATTTTCAAACATGAGATTTTTTTTTCCGAATATTTTCTACGTTTCTAAAATATTATTTTTAAATTGAATTTACCTGTTACTTTTATAAAAAAAAATTTCTTTATCAGTTCTCTTCTTATTAAAGACTTTAATCTGCAGTTCGTGTTGCGAATCTGATGAACAACATTTATACGCATTTTTTTTTATCTCTAAGTAAAAGGAGAAGACCATGAGTACAGAACGAAACGAGACAATGCTTTCATAAGACCTTGTCCAGATAAGGGGACCAGAACAATGACAGATAATATCGGGGAGTTCCAAATCTCGGTTATTTTCTATTCAAAATACACCCGGAGGATTGTTACGAGTAAAGGACTTTTTTCCCCATTGACATAGTTTTGATTGGTAATTCGATAGAGTTACAACTTCCGACGTAATTGAGAAGAAGATGTTTCTTTGTCTAATACTTTCTTTCAGATTAAATATATTCATTGGAACATTTTAAATTTATAGTGGCTGAAAATATGCTTTTGGGTTAGTTAATCTTGAAGGGAATTAATATAAATAATTCACAGGTCTTTGAAAAAAGCGATTAGTTCTAAAATTCTATAAGTTATCTGGAAAATTAAAATTATATATGTAAAGATATGGAAAAAAATAATATTTATAACGTGCTTTTCTGGGGTACGCAAGAAACCATTATCGAGAGATAATTTTTGTTTCTAATCCCACAACCAGTCCATTTTTTGCCCAAAATGTTTTTAATAAAAGACACTTTGTTTTGTTGCATATAACTAAACATAATACTAAATAGAATGAGAAAATGGAAGAATTTTGTTTCAATATTCAATTTTAAAGGTTTCACGCTATTTTTTTATTTTATATTGTGAAACACAAAAATCTACAAGTGTTTGCAGTGGCACACACTAGGGGGGGGGCCTAGGGGTCCGGACCTCCCCCCCAAGCCCTTTTTTCGATTGATGATAATCCTATATATATATATTTCAAAAATATACACAAAAATAGATAGTTATAAATCTAAGATAACTATAGTCATCATAGTATAGACTTAGCCACAGTAGTACTAAAGCAATCTCCTGGCCTTAGGAACCAGGATTGCAGGTTTAAACAAAGTTTATATATATATATATATATAACGTAGTACAATTTAATTAAGTACTGTTAATTAATCATTTATTTTATTATTAATACTAATTATTAATTCAATAATTTATTTTTTACTGTTTTTGTTAACAAAATCGACAAACTCAGAAGAATCAACTGGTGTTGTCTTGAGGTATGATACGAGTTGGGGGACTTTTGACCAAGGATTCCCCTCCCCTTGAAAAATTTGTGTGCGCTACTGAGTGTTTATTTTTTATAAGTACACTCTGTATGCTCTATAATGACTATTTCATATATTTTTAAGGAATTTCTTTGATACTTACACAAAATATTAATGTTCGTATCTCTTTTTCAAACGGTTGAAGGTTTTGTGGGTGAGCATGTATATATATATATATATACTTACACATTTTTAAACTTGTAGTACATAATTCAAAGTCTTACATTGCAATCGGGACATAAATATATAGGCTTTTTCTTATTATCTTTCCTTGTTTTCATTTTTTCTTTAGCAACAAATAGCATTTTGTCTTGCCGATCCCTGTTCTTAATCAAAAATTTTCAAAGATCACAATTTCTATCCACAAAGAAAATTCCGAATGAGGAGAGCATCTCTGAACCATGGACAAAATGCAACTCTTAAAAACACTAGAAATAATAATCTCACTGTAAGAATTAAAAATACGTGCAAATAAAAGAAAGAAAGAAGAAAAAATATCACTGCTCGTGCAAAGTACAGGCAAACCAGTTAAAGGGCTTAAAAGTATAACAACAAAATGAATATTTATAACATTATGTATATAATTTCACACATTTCTTATGATATCAGTAATTTAGGAGACTTTATATATGTACATAAGCAAATAATGTTATGATATATTTAACTGAATACATAATATTAATACATTAACCTTTTTTTTTTCATTTTCTCACAATACATATATATGTACTTTTATTTTCTATAAATTTTAAATCAATATTTAGAGTTTTTAAATGTATATATATAGACTTAATGTTATTTTATCATAACTTACTAATTTTATGAGTTACTGATATTCACCTTTCTGTCGCCCGGGGAAAATGGTTATTGCTGTACTCACGTGGTAATTCTTTATCTAATTGTTTTAACTTTGATTTTAACATATTCTAGTAATTATTATAGGCTATAATATTATCGTTTTATATTAATAGATTGTGGTTTTATTTGTAATAGCTAAAAATTCTCTTGACATTACTTACTTTCTCTATGGCCCGGAGTATTGGCAAATACAGATGTAGGTTGGCTAGCCGCAAAACTTTGTTTAAACCTGCAATCCTGGTTCCTAAGGCCAGGAGTTTGCTATAGTCCTACTGTGGCTAAGACTTTATACTATCATGACTAGTTATCTTAGGTTTATAACTAAATTGTGCATATTTTTGAATTTTATATATATATATATATATATGATACACTGTTTTTTTATGTGCTCAAACCTCTGATAAACTGACAAAAACAGAGAAATCTTGTGACATTAAATTATAAATTATAAAAGCAGATTGTTAGACGAATATTAGAAAAGCATGCAATTTCGGACATGGCTTACAATTGCTTAAATATGTAAATGAACGAAAAAGAAGAAATTAATTTGAAACTGCCTTTTTCTTCAATACTGAGTATTTTATGTAATTATATATTGGTACGAAGAATAAAAAAATATCTTGAATATTATACTGTAGTATTATATATATATTTTTAAAAAAATAAAAGAAAAAACGCCACAAATGTTTATTTTTTACTTATAAGAATACCTATTAAAACCAAAGAAAATCAAATTAAACTTAATTAAAATTACAATTTATTTATTTACTTTAAGCAGCCCGTGCGCAGAAATTCGTACGATTTTGCAAGATTTGGAGGATTTACGAATAATCCATTTTTATCATATCAGGCTTACAAGAGAATTTATTGGTTTGATTTTAAAGAATCTCTTTTAAGGATTAATTTTGTATTCGTGCCAAAAGAAGAACCTCTTAAGGGAACCAATCAGGACATCATACACATTTAAAAAAAGATTTTTCAATTTTAATATTAAAAAATAGTGCATATTTTTCTGAATCTAAAAATGTATAATACTTATATCTTCGTTGATAAAAATAACCTTAAAATATGAAAAAAGTAATTGACAAAAATGTAAAGAAACGCTAACAAATGTTTATTTTTTTTCACTTTTTCTCCAAAGCATAATTTTTTGCTTTTAGGTACAATTAAAAAAAACTATTGCACTATATGGTTCCAAATTTTTATACTTCTATACAGGAATACCTGTGTATATAGTGAACTTGTTTTTTTAGTTAAAGTATAGTACATAGTTTTTTTTTTTTTTTTTTTTTTTTTTTTTTAAAAAAAAAGGTCTTATGAGTGAAAAAGGGAGAAAAAATAGAAATTTTCAAAATTACAAAGTTTATTAATTTTTTTTAAAGAAACTCTATCTTAATATTTAATTAAAAAAATAGGTCGCTATATTTCGTGTATTATTATATACATGTGCAAAAAATATTTTATATTTTTAAGAGATACATTTTAAAAAATGGTACCTAAACATAAGCATGAATTGCGAGATCTCAAAAATTATGTTTAACTTAGATTAAACAGAAGAAGAAAACAAATTTTCTAAAAAATTATTTTTGCATTTCTACAGAATGATTAAAATATCCTCATTAAGATCTTAAAAAAATCTAGGCTCAATCGGAAATTTTTAAAGAAAAATGTCCCCTAAGCAAAGAGTCATTTTTAGCATTTTACTCTTTCGAGCATATCCTGGTACCTTAAAGCAAAGAAGAGAGGACTTTTCACGGGTAACTGGCTCCACACACACACACACACACACACATATTATAGGGCTAACAAAACAAATACCGGGGGGGCTTCTTTTTTTTTTACATAATCACAAACACGATTTCAGCTTATCGATTAATGTCTACATGAGTTTTTAATGTTGCCATTAAAAGCTGGAAGAGAAAATTTGTTATAATTTTTCCGTCTGAGTCAGCTGCTGCTTGAGCCCAGTCGACGCCTCAGCCCATTTGTCCGCGGTGGGGTTTTGCAGGGACTGACTATCGATCCGAGGGATTCGTGACCCGAAGTAAGGCATTTTCGCATCAACCAAATGAAGTACTAGTCAGAGTGTAGTTTCATGTAGTATTAGGAAAGCTGTTTGGTGTGTGACGATGTAGAATAGGAATCCTTTAGATCTCCTCGTATTTTATTCATAGTCGTTTCTTATGAAGACTTTTAACTCTAATTATCAAGTAATTAAACAATGAATAATTTAATTATATTATACTTATTTTTCGTTTTATTACTTAAAAAACTATTATAAGAATTTTTTTTAAAAAATTCTACTTTTATATTTATTCCCCTTTATATATATATATATATTTGTTTCTTGCTGGTAAAAGAAGATTTTAAAAATGCTTAGTAAAAAAGTAATATATGAAAAAAAATTAAATCAATTTCTACTTAGGTCAACAAAGAAAATTTTTATTTTAGTTACATTTATTAAATATGTATACCATTCATATAAACCATTAATACCATATTTAATTAATTAAATATGCATACCATAATTTATACCATTAATATAAATATGTTTATACACAGGACAGAATCACAATATTAAGTGACAAAATAGAGAAAGCGCTTTTTCTTGCAATTTTCCTTTCAATATAAGGTGTACGACCATTCTTTTTTGTTTGTTATTATTTATTCATTAATGAAATTTAATTATTCTAATAAAACAGTATAGTAAAAAAGAAATCACATTCTCAGAAATTAGGCCATCCCAGGTGGGATTCGAATCCACGACCTTTGGATTAGAAGTCCAACGCGCTATCCATTGTACTACAGGGACACAACGAGCGATTCGCCTTTCTATATATGCTGTTGGACTATTATTTTTGTTAGTTACTATTTATTCATATTTTAATTTAATTACTGAATTAATATTTGAAAAAAACTTATGAACATCAAGTGTCAACCAGTGCAAGTTTTAAAAAATGCATTTGAACTTGAGTAGATGAATATAAAGTATTTCATTAACGATTAAAAATTTGAACAAGATGTTGATAATACTGAAGCATCCATTCTTTTATATTTTACTCTGTTATTTCAATTTTTCATATCTCTTTCTAAATTCTGTTGTCTTGTTATCTAGCAATTGATATTCTTTTAAGTATTAATCATGTTAATTCTTCTCTCTCTTGTAGAGAAATTTTGATTTTATATATATATATATATATATATATATATATAGGGAGAGAGTGAACTAATAGTAGGAATTGAATAAATGAGGATTCAAAACTGTGCTTGCATTTATTTTAAATTGTGATACACTGCATTGCATTACACTTGTATAGTATATACTCATCATATTTCATTTTATATTTTTATTTACTAATGCTTAAACCCTTTCGAATTATCTTAAGATGACTGACTGACTAAGTACGGAACCGTGGTTTTGAAAAAGCGTACAAATGAATATTTTTTTGTTTTTTAGTGTCAGTTGAATTAGAAGATATAAATAAAACTGTTTTAAGAATTTTATTACTAGAAAAGATTATTTAAATGCTATTTTCGCCACAAAAAAAAGGACGAATTTTTAAAAACATTCTCTTTTTGTTAAAAATCTTTGTATAATAATAATATTTTGCCTCTTTGTAGCTAGGACTTCAATACCACAGTTGAACTAAAATTTGTGAAATATATAACTTAGAAGTGTGTTTATTCGTATTTTAATACATCAGAGTAGAGAAGTTTCAACAGAAAACACTCGTTATTATTTTAATTGATCATAACTCTGGAAATAATGTGAATTTTTCTAAATTTTTATTTAAATGCCGGTATAAAGTCCTATCTACATGCAGGCAAAATATTAATGTTACAGAAGCATTTCTCATAAATGCAGAATCTTTTGAAACTCTGCCATTATTTCTTCATTTTTTGCCAAATATATATTACATTTAAATCCTTTCTTTTATATTCTTAAAATAGTTTTATATGCATATTCTAATTCAATTAACACTAAATATGAAAAGATTACCCATTTATATACTTTTTCAAAATCGCAGTTTCGAACGTAATCAGTTACCTTAAAGCAGTGCTTCTCGAACTTTCAATATTCGCTACCCAATATTCAATCATAATTTTCATCGAGCATTCCATACAAATAACAATGCAGAAATTCAATAATACTATACTTTGAAGCTAAAGTTACAATACTACTTTAACCTCTTAAGTTCCACCGGCGTATATATACGTCTATCTCACACCGTGCCTTACATTCTCCGTACGTATATATACGTCTCACACAACCCACGTGTTACATTCTCCGTACGTATATATACGACTCACACAACCCATGTGTTACATTCCCTGGCCGTACATATACGTCACACACAACCCATGTGTTACATTCTCCGTACGTATATATACGTCTCACACAACCCATGTGTTACATTCTCCGTACGTATATATACGTCACACACAACCCATGTGTTACATTCCCTGGACGTACATATACGTCTTCCTGAAGTGCGATCTTTTCTGTGCACTGTTATCCATACAATTAGTCCGAAGGCTTTGGTATGCAATAAAAGGACCTTGACGGTGTTTTCGAAAGATTTACTTATTTCAGAGAATTTGCTTATTTTTATTCTTTTCTCCCCCCCCCCCCCCGATGCATCACATACACGCTCCTACGTGGAAAACGAAGGCATTGGGGAGCGAATCGCGTAACTTTTAATCGTCACCTAAAGGGATTATTTATAAACCGTACAAATTATTAAGAAAAGTGTTAATTTTTGTATGCAATTTTATATATGAAAAGCCAATGTGGTGTTGCTGGTAATTATTAAACATTTTCTCTTAACTTGGTATTTTTAAATTAATTATAAAATACATTGCACAGTACAGATACATTTTTAAATGTAAATGTAAATTTTATTTTTTATTATGTCAAAATGCATTTTGTTTGTTTACTTTCAGTAAATTAACTTTTTAAAATAATATTTTGTTTTTGACTTTTCAATTTTCCTCCCCCCCCCCTTGCAGAGTCATCACGCCCCCCTAGGGGGGCGTGCCCCACAGTTTGAGAAACGCTGCCTTAAAGACTTACAAAGGGAGGGCACGACTAAGGAAATTCATTTGGGGACGAGACTTGGTATAATAGTAGTACTCCATTAGGGTATTCAAACCGCAATGTATTAGTGCCGAATGGCCAGTCAATTCGGAGAAAATTTATTTAAAAAGCACTTATTAAATATTTTATACAATTATAAAATAGTTAAATAATAATATATAAAAGTATTTATAATTTTTATTTAATTATAAAATAATTTATTTAATAATATGAATTGAATTTCTAAGTAATTAAAAGTAGATCTAATTTAGAAATATGACTATTTACAATAAATTCTGTAATGACAAACTATTAATCTTCAAATAAGAATTAAAATTCACACAAAATTTAGAATTTCCTTAAGCAAATAACTATTAATAAAATTAATTGGGTAACAGTAATTAATATGATAACTATAAACAGAAAGGGAGGAGGTTGGCTAGCCGCAAAACTGGTTAAAACCCACTTTTTCTTTTTCAACTTCTAAGGCAATGACAAACATTCCAAATCGTTACATTGTTAAATTTTCAGTATGTTACTTGAATTTAGGCAACTAAAAATATCTGGAGTATTTATTACAGTAAGCCATCTATGTGTGATAACCATTGCCCATCGATAAAATGTCACAATATCAAATTATGATTGTAATAAATTTTGATTTCTCTTGAAGTGCTTTTACGAAGATAGAGAGCAGTTTCTTGGTTACGGTCGTTACACGTATTAGAGGGTTCTTTTCTGATCGTTTTTCTATGGTACATTTAATGTTCAAGAGCGTAAGGTCGTTACAGTTCTTATTATAAAGTTATTCAAAAACTCTTCTTTTTTTGAGTACATTTATTTCATAAGAAGGATCACGAAAGCGGGTGAGCAATTTCTCATCGTGATTTACAAAATAGTTTATCAGGAAATTAAAAGGAATATCAGGAAACCATAGCTCTGATTTTAAAACATCGATCATATTAAAAAGTTGAATCTATTTTTTCATAGAATCATTTTTTTCTCCTTGCTGTTTTCCTAATGCAGATCACTTGAGTTTCGAATCAACTGAGCAATAAAGATGAAAAGGGCATGAATAATTGTCCAAATCAATCTTATTCCACAACTGTAGATATTGCACAAGAACTTTTAACCTCCAGACTGCAAAATACTTATTGATTAAGAGAAAAATAAAATTGAAGATGGAAGCTTGCCTTTAATCATTTGTGGAAGTTCTTGGGTCGAATCCAGGTTAGATATCAGACTATGTGTTGTTCGAATTATTTTAACAGTGATTTGTTAATAATTGTTAAAGGATCTGAATTATTCTAAAATGATTTGATAATAGTTTATTGAAAATCTACGGATTGTTTCAGGTTAAAAAAGCTAGTCTCAATATAGAAATCTTGGACTAGTTTTTCATTCCGAAACAATCCAGGTATAAAATTTAATTTTAACCCTAGAAGATCAAATATGTTTTAGATGAATCTATTTCTAATGATTTAATATTTTGACAAGCACTTTTCTATTTGTAAGCTGTACAATAATAAAATGACCTTACACATAGAGGGTTTAAAAAGTAACATTTTTAAGCAGTTTTTTTAAAGTTTCAAATGCACACACAGATTTATGTACCAGAAAAAAGAATATGAATTTTCATAAAATATTACTTTTCTCAATTACCGTATTGTTACGAATTTTGTGTAAAATAGTGTAAATAATTTGTATTTGTATGTGTAGTACATGTATATCCCTCGTTATATTTATTTTATGTAAAATTGTAATATTCACAAGCCATTATGGGGTATAATGGCGACTCAATGGGAACTTGGCGAAATCTTGGCGATAGAGCTAAGTTGGTATCATTTTGGTGACCAAGTTGGCGACCATTTTGGAAAATTTGGGATCCTCCGGATTCTTCTAGAAATTAGTGGAGAAATCTACTAATTTCACGATCTATGATCACGCGGATTTTTCTCGAAGTTTTCGCTGGGAGTATAAATAGAGAAATGCTCGCCGAAACGAGTCAGTATTGTTTTGACTAGCGATTAGTAAACTTGCCTTGACCGTAAATTACCGATTAGCTCGGCTGTGCTTGTGAATAATCTTTACATATATGTATTTAAGACACTGATAATTGCGTTTGTATGCTATTGAAGTTGTGAAGACCTTCTGAAGTTTATTCTGCGAATATTGCTGCTGAATCTGTATTTCAAGGATTGGATTTTCAACAATAAATTCTCATCGCTCTTAAAGAACGGTCTTGTACTATGTGACTGATTTGTATAAAATCCTCGTACCCCGGTAAACGTAAAAGTATTTATTCGAATCTAAGCTACACTTTTTTTTAATATTAATACTACTAAAAATCAGATGCGGCTTAGAAACGAAGGCGGGAAAATTCGTCGAATGGGATAAATAGAACGTAACTGTGTTCGAGGAATTGCAGGTTCATGCATGTATTTAATACTGATATGTAAAACCTTTAGTACTGGTAAAATTGATTAATTATTTACTTCTTATTAGTTCTCATTTTAATTTTTTATTTATTTCTAATATCAGATATCAATAATTCCTTTTACACAATTTTTTTTCTTCACAAAAACGTATTGAGAATTAGGGTGTGGCTTAGAAGGACGGTGGCTTCGAATCAAATAAATACAGCATAATAAATTTAATTCACTGTAATTGAAATATATCATCACTTATAGAATAATGTAGTTTTATTAGAGAGGAAATCCATTTATAAATTTTTATATTTTGATCTTAGGATGTGTTTAAACATGGGTACTTATAGCACATCACTGACAATTAAAATTTTGTAATTATAAAATAAATAACTTTACTGTCTTTTAATATACAAAATTATTATTATTATTATTATTTATTTATTTATTTATTTTTTCCTTTACTAAAGACTTAAAATGGAAAAAAATACCAATGGTATTTTATGGACATAAAAGTTTTTTTTTTTTACTAGACTGCATACATTTAATTAGCCAACATAATTATTTAAATGATATAAGTTTGAAAAGTCACTTTCAAAACTTTTCAATCAAAATTTGAAAATTAGGAATGAAAATGTTTTTACTAGACAAAAATTGGGCTTCAGTGAGAGAAAAAAACTTTGAGTCTGCACTATGCGACTTGAAGGTCAAAAACAGGGAGTTCACTTCTTTCTAGTGAAAGGGAAATTAAAACCAGTGAAGTGCAAAGAAAAAATTCAGCGAGAGTTTGTGAAATAACACACACTACTGATGTGTATTCTTTTTTTTTTTTTTTTTTTGCGCAGTTAAAACTCATTTATTTTAAGTGTTTTAATTCTGAATATTCAATAATTGTCTCCGATATAAGGAAGAAAGAAGAACATTCTTA
>BMAO01009684.1:0-19500 GCA_019973975.1 Trichonephila clavata | reverse complement strand
AAAAATGGGAGAGTGTTTCTATTCTTGCAAATTAGATTTTTAATTATCTGATTTATCAAAATGAGATTTATTATTTGTGCTTTGGGCAGAATCTGTTTTGAAATTTTAATTTCATTCATAATAATATCATAAAAAGCACGCACAACTTTTAAATCTTGACCAAATCCATTTGCTCTCCCCTCCCCTCAATAAACAATTCACAAACTAGAATTTTTGCCTGAATTGCACAATTCTTTCTTGAAATGATAGTAGTATAAAAATACCATATCGCCGTAACTGAAGAGGAGCCCCAAGAGAGAGAGCGAATCTTGTGGGGAAAAAAAGAACAAACGAAACAAGATATCAATCATTGGCATGGTCAAGTAATTTTAGAGCGTTTTTCACATGTTGTGTTTTACAATAATGCAACTAATAATTTTTTTACTAACAAAAGTAGTACTGTACCACTCCTCTAAATGTACTACTATTGAGCAGAAAAGAAATAATGACACAAATTTGTATAGCACTATAAAAAAGCTAAAAAAAAATTATAGAAGCTACAAAAACCCGGACAAGGTGACTTAACTCCTTGTCTAGGCATAAAACTCGCTTCTATGTATTTATTCTTTTAAGTTAAACAAGACAATAAATTTACTAGGTAAAATTTGAGAAAATTTTGTTATAAACTAGCGAAAATTTGTAGGAAAATTCGGGAAAACTATGGGAAAATTTAAATATGATTCGGCTCATCTAGGGCACAAATGCGACTAAATGCCGAAAACCCGAGGTCAATTGGTTGCTTATTGGCTGAGAAAAAGGTACGACAAAATATGGAACGAAAACGAAGACGAAATTTCAGTCCTAATAGCGCTTTTGTTCCACTACGTGAAAAACGCGTTAAAAAGCTCACGAAAACAGACATTTTTAAAGAAGAGATTAGTGTCCAATCAGAACAACATATAATATATGAAAATTACAGTTTTAAATTTTTAGCAAGGAGTGTGAACATTTGTACAATTTGTACAACGAGGGTTGGTCCACCATTAGGCGGACAGGGGGTACCCTCCAGTTCTTATAAATAAATTAGATTTCAAAACATTTCGATTGATTGTTCAATTAACATTGAAATCTAAATCAACACGAAGGCTGTTGATAACGGGAATCGTAATTTTGAATTATAGTCAAGAGAAGAGGATGGCACCTGAACTGGAATATCATCTCTCACAAATTCCACATCACTACAGGATGAGGACTTGGAGCTGTGATAATGCATCAGCTCTTCTACATGGAAAGTTTTTGATGGTACCAGGACTCGAACCTACACCCTTACAGAAAACACCTTTTACAAGTTTGTGACCATAACAACTAGGTTGCAGCGATCACTAAAACTTATCTACATTTACCTATAGAATCCGATTCATAAATCGGCAAACATGTTACGTTAATTTAAGTATACGACATAAAAACTCTATTGTTCTTAACACTTATCACTTGACATTGAACGGAAGTGTTGACTCAATGAATGAAAAGATGCACACTTTTGTGAAGTAGTGACACTTCTGAACTGCAGCCAGACGTGCTATAAACAGCATTCATCATCTTCCCGCTCATAATTCTTATGAAATCTCTTACACAATCCGAGACCTTAAAGCTCTCTCTCTGTGTCTGGCTGGATGGCGATGTAATTTATCGCCAAGCTCACTTAACTTGTCAGCATCATTATCCCGAGGAGGAATTTAAGGCGAAGTCAGCTCTCGAGATTAAAACATTGCAAAAATGTATCTTTAATTATCAAAGTTACATCCATATGGCTTTCATTAATTTCTAAAAACATAAGTGTGTCGGAAAATTTTTTAGCGAGGCAGCTTAAATTTATATGATAATTAAAATTGCACACTTTTTAACTACATCTTCGTCTTTTAAATACTTTAATCTAATTTATTTTTACAGTTTAGTTCATCCAATATTTTTTTACTCAGACGTTTATCTTTTCCCTAGTAAAAGTCCTGATGGCTCTGTGATTAGACTCTTTATATATATAATCAGTCTTTTAAAATATTTATTAAAATAAAAGGAGTTGCGAGTAGAAAAGTTTTGAAAGTCATGATCTAGCGATTAGTATAAGAAAAAGAAATAAGGTTTCGCGCGTTATTATTAAAAAAACTCCGCATTTATTATTTTAGACCTTCAGATAAAATAAAGAAGTGTAATTCAGATGCTTAAATAAAAAGGTTTAGAATTATTATGACATCATTATTAAATCCTGCTATAATATCCCTTTACGTAATAAGCCGGAAATTTTTTAAAATGTTTAACATTCCAAAAGGATTATTCTATATTCTGGGCACAACATTAAAGTGATCTTATTTCAAAAGCTTGTGAACTCATCATTATTAAATAAAACAAAAGTTATCTTTGTAAACTACTGCTGTAAAGTGTATAGTGATCACTTAGATAAAGAAAAACACACACAAAAAAATTTAAATAAAACAAAAGGTCCCTATTTAAATTTATTATTCGTCTCATCCACACTCTCATAGACTGAACTTCATAAATTATATTATTTTCTCATAGCTTTTTATCCTGTCTTTTTCACAGTCAAAAAATCGTGTTATTTCTTAGAATAAATAATAGATTTCTTTGAATGTGGATTCCTTGTCGAAACTGTATAAACACTTTTCATAGCTACTTAAACATAAACAATAGACAAAGATAGCGTGTCCTTTAAATTTCTTTCGTAATTTCAATTTTATCAGGGGGAAAATGAATATCTAATTGTTGAAAGAGAAATAATTTGGGTATTGATGGATTAAAATTAGCTTATGAGTTATGAGCTAATGAGTTTTAGAAAAAAAAATTATTAATTAAAGAATCCGATCTGTTTTGTAAAATTCTGTAGAGAAAATTTAGGTTCCAAATTTCATTCAAATCTGATTATTAGGATATTCCAAAAAATATGTACAGTGGGAATTGTTTAACACGAAACTGATGGGTCTGAATACTTTTTCGTATTAAGAGAATTTCATGTTAAAAGATACTGTAAAAGTAAATATATTTAACAAAATTTAGCTTATTAAAGAACATTTTATTAACATAGATATGTATATATGTCTGTAATTAATAAAAATCAATGAAACAAAAACATTTACAAAAACTTAATGAAATTTAGTACAAAATTTTCAAGTTTTCTGGGGGGGGGGATTATTGACTTTTGGAAAATAATCTGATATTTTTCTTTGCATTGTCTTTTTTAGTCTAAATTGTTGGATGTCGTCCATTTTGTTTTTCGTTTTACCATTGGAATGTACGTCTAAACGGATGAAAGGGGTACAGGAGTGGCATCATTCATTTCATTTTCGTCCTTGAAATCTGCATCAATGATATTTTTTTTGAGCTATGAACAAACTTCAAAATGTTTTCGTGTTCCATAATTGGACACACATTATCATCATTTATTGCAATGAGAATTCTTCCACTGATTCAATAGGACAGTCCAATAATATCGAAATGTTCTCAAATAGATTTCTCAGAAGGGAAATCTTTTCGTGTTAAGCGATTTTAGTTTCGTTTTAAGATTAAAAAAATACACTAAAATACATAGTAGTTTGTCAGGACCGTTGTATTATTTCGTATAAACTCATATTTCGTCTTAAATGTTTTCACGTTAAACGTATTCCTCTGTATTTGGAATTCCAAATCAGAAAAAAATTGTTAGAGGCCATATAGTAAACTTCTGTGCAAAAATTTTGTACTATTTTTTGAGTATTTTTAACGTTACACTTATATAAGAGGATGAGTGTTTATTAACGTAGAATTTGAATCAACGCGAGGGTTACTGGCGTTGAACCTTATAATTTTGACCCATTGTCGAATGATGAGGATGAGGTGGTATCCCAAATTACAGCACCGCACTAGAAGGAAAGCACAAATGAAGACTTTGAGCCGCGATAGATTTAATTTGCATGGCCCGATTTCAGCGGTATCAGGACTTGAACCCATGACTCGATAACACCGACCATGAGTTTGGGACCACTAGACTACCTTGGCCACAAGGTATTATACTTCCTCTAAATACATCCAAAAATTATTATACATCCCTCTAAAACTCCACGATCTTTGAACTTAAAGCATGAGTGGCATTGAACTTTTTTTCAGATTAGTTTTTTTTAATTGAGAACATTTATAACCTCATGCATCACATACAGGGGCTTACATAAGTAAGCGTGAAGCACACATCATAAAGGAAAAAAGGATTACGATACAAACATCCATTTCTTCTCCGGGATTCGAGTCCAGGCCCTACGACACCGAAATCAGTGCCATTACATTAACTCTACAATAACCGTATTAAATTTATAATTGTATTTTTAATAAAAGTTGAATATAATAGGAAAGATTTTATTTTGATGTAAAAGGAATACTGACACCTAACTAGCATATGGTTATTCAGGTTAAGTTAAATCCTCAACACATAAATGTAACAAAAGCTATGTTATCCAATGGTGCTACCATCAAGAAGAAAAATATCGACTGTAATATATCTCTTAAACCATAATTATTTAATCAAATTCAATTAATTTATTAATATTTGAAAAAACCGTATTAACATCAAGTGTCATCCACTACATTCGAATTGAGTGGATGAAGAAAAAGTTTTTTATTAACGATTGAAAATTTGAACAAGATAGTGTGAACTATTAGTAGGAATTGAAAAAGATTTCCTCTCAATTTCTCTGAAACTAAAAATAGATTCCAATGAGATTTGAAACACAGGCTATGTAAAACACTATATATTTTTCTACGCAACATTAGCATTCGGAATAAAAAAAACTTTTTAGAAGGTAGTTAATCTACTATTAGTCATCGGAGTTTATTTCTGATATCAATTCTTCCATCTGCTATGAGAATAACAGATCTTAGAAAATGCTTTACTTTTTTCAGAGAGCTAAAAAATTAAAAACGGAATGACTTAAAATTACCTTCTTTCACAGTAGAAACTCAGATTTTACTAGTTGGCAGGCATTTGGCCTTCAAACTATTTCCTGTACGACAGTATTAGATATGTTAAAAGTAGTATAAAGTTGAGCAGTTTTTCCTACATATCTTTTTGCATTTGTGTGTTTTTTATGCTTATCTTTCTATTGCGATCTTTATCTCTTAATATGTATTACTCTTCCTCTCAATGTTTTTAGTGTTCTTTCTTGTGTTGCTCTTTGTGTGTTCTGTTTTTAGTGTCACCCCTCCCCTTGAAGTGTATTTTTTTAAATGATTGTTTGTCTCTTTAATTATGTTTTGCATTATTTTTATGGTTCTTGCTTTTTTTTTGGTGTCCTGTGTTTCCTTGTATAGTGTGCATTTTCTTAAAAAATAAGTAAGGTCAAGAAGAAAATTATTGTAATAAATGCGTTTGCATTCAAAATAGCATAAGTAGTGAGTGAAAATTGTTTAAAATTATTCATCGTTGACCGATTTATCATTTTATTCTGAATGCATGAAAAGCCTACTTTTGATAATATTCTACCAAAATTTCCACTTATTAATGTGTATTCTGGTTCTTTAAAAAAATCTCTTACTTTAGTTGTTTAAAAACATTAGTTTGTCCTTTTTTCAGATATCAAATTTTTATTATTAGATGTGACAAACTTCATTGTCATGATTCAAAAGTCTCCTGTTAGTATCGTGTAGAAGTTTGGATAGGAGGTGGAAGCTTAGGTGTCATCCTCGTAACTTGACAAAAGTATAAAATTACGAGATCTTTCATCGAAAGCAAAATTGTTTTTTTTGACGTAAATAAGCACTCACGCTCTGTGACAAGCGTAGTGTTTCGAAAGTTCCGAACTATTTCATAACAACGAATTAAAATTAATATCGAATACAAATCATGCTTCAACCAAATTTCAATGTTACACGAGGGTCATTCTGAAATTTTTGAGATACTCCTAGGTTTTTAAAGTTATACTTAGAAAATCTTAGGAGTGTTCAAAGTAGTCTCCTCCAACATCAAGGCACTTTTGCAAACAAACTTTACACAGATTAAATGCCTGAAACCCTTCATTTCCTGGAATTGATGTAAAAACTGCATTTATAGCCTCACATTATTCTTTCATTTTGAATGAAAACGACGTCTATGTAAGTTCCTTTTCAGATTAAAAAATAACCAAATGTCACACATAGTAGATCCGGAGAATAAGGTGCAGGCTCTAACACTTTAATTTGTTTTTTCTTAAGAAACTCAACTGTTAATCCAGCTGTATAGGAAGATGCTTTGTCATCAAAAGCATTAGTCCTCTTACATTCATTTCTTGGAGAATTTCTGGAAGACATTTAGTGGTATACCAGTTTGCTGCACCTGTCTTCTGCCCTTCCAACTTGATGGCTATGACCATTCCCGTACTTCTGAAGAAATTTTTTCATTGCTCGTTTTCTTTTCACCATTGTCGGCATGGGACATCTTCTAAAATCCATTCTTTGATTTCTTGAACTGTTGGAACATCAAAAAACAAACAAACTGTATGTCCGTTTCATCACCCGTTAGAATTTAAGAAATGATGCTGGTGGCCACCATCATTTTGCAATTTTAGAGTTTTCCTTAATGATTCTGCACACTCCTCTTTTGGCACATTTAGAATATGGTGAATACAATGACAAACTACATTTTTCATATGTAATTCTTCATGAATAATTTTGTATTTGGCTGCGGATCCAACGTTAAGTTTCTTCTGTATTATTTGGTAAGTATAGCGATTATCATTAATTAACATTTTTCGCACGGTAGACACATTATCCGGGATTACTGCCAACCGCGCGCAGCCTTCCTGTGTGTTTTCATCCTGACGAGAACTGAGACCCCCGAAAAATTCTTTAAACCATATAACTACAGTAGCACGGCATGGAGATTCATCACCAAATCTAATAGCAGCAATTGAACGCATTCGTCTTGATTTATTCCTGCTTTAAAATCTGAGAAAATTATAACACGATAATGTCCTCGCATCAACTCCATTTTTTTCAGTCTAATATTTATTCTATGATAAACAACTTGAATTAAGTCAATAAAAAAATCATCTTCTGTGTTAAAATACCTTGTATTTTCAAATTAAAACATTAATTTTTTTCGTAACTTCTGGGGCGCACGCATATCTCAAATATTTCAGCGTTACCCTCGTATTTTATTTCTGCCTGATTCTGAGCATCATATGTGTACATATGAAGAGGATGGTATATTAAACTGTTTTTTGAGTTTGCTATCAATTGTTTTTCTATAGTATGAACTTACTATTCTTTTGTAGTGCTTGACTTTAATTATTTTGAATCTATACTGCTGGTCAAAGAAAAGGCAACACCATGAAAGAAACATGCAAACCATGTGAAGTTTACATCATGCGTTGGTGGCGATGAAATTTGCAAATCATTAGCATTATAAAACAGACGCACACCACAGGTGACCGTAGCACCACCCGCAAGCGCAATATAAGGGGAGAACATATTGGCAATTTGAAGTACAGCAATTTTTTTTTCGTGTGGGTTTTCTTTTGTGTACGCTATTTACCTATGCCTCGTAGAAGACATCGAGCATACCATTCGACGCTATTTGCAGCATAGTGAAATATCTGCAAGGCTTCTATTGCTTCGTTTACCCTTGGCTGGAAACCACAAGCGTTTCCGCCGCCTATGGTGCGATGAACGGCGGGCATGGACAATGGAATGGAACGGCATTGTGATTACTGACGAATCTCGCTTCTGCCTGCAACATCTCGATGGTCGGATTTGAGTTTGGAGACACCGATTTGAGAGTCTGCTTAACTGTTACGATATGCATCATCATACTGGTCCTATACCCAGTATCATGGTTTGGGGTGCTTTTGGATTTCTCTGCTACACGCCTTTAATATGCATTACCGGTACACTGAGTAGCCAGCGCTACATTTCTGATACATTCAGTGCTTTCCCATACATTCAGTCCATACATTCATTGCTTGCCATCCGCCATATTCCAACAGGATAATGCGCAAAAAAAGATGATTGCACAACGACTGGCCCGGATACACCACCCGCTGCTACAACAGATCGACTTTGGCAATATGTGGGACCCACATGGAATGTTGTATTCCAAGGACACATCCAAAGCCTGTTTAATTCTATGTCGAGGCAGTTGTTATAGCCAACAATGGCGGCTACACTAACTGCTGATTTTGTCATCATCCACACATCACAAGAAGCTGTAATTTTAATTGTTTGATCTTTGTACAACATGTTATCTTCCAAATAAATTTCGCTGTGATATCTCTGGTCCTTCTTGGGGTTGCAATTTGTTTGGCCAGCAGTGTATTTGCTGAATACTCTTCATTCATAAATGATGGTTGAGGGGTCATGGTTACGAAGAGCAGTATATTTGTCGAGTCATGAATTCAAATTCTAGTGACACTAAAAGTTATTGTGTAGAAGGGGTAATATTCTTTAAATACTTTGAAGCTCAAAGTCTTCATGTTGGCGTGGTGTAGAACCTTGGGGAGTGGGGAATCATATCAGGTGTCGTTTTAGTCATTTATTCATGGATCAGAATTATAAACATCGCAATTAGTCTGTGCCGTAATTTAAGGTGCGACATAAATGAACAATGAATAGACGGGATTCAAAATTCATTTTACTTAAAAAAATCTTTTTTCTTAGTTTTCTTTAATGAAATTTTCTCACACTTTTGAATTTTTTTAGTTATTTTTTTCCAAATGGGATACAGGCTTAAGAAAAAGGATTTTCGTAACAACTTTCCAAATTCTCATCAAAGCTGGAATAAATTGGTATAACCTTTAACGGTTCAAAGGTAATTAAAGTTTGATTTTTAGGGTTTAATTTATTAATTTAAGTAACACAAATACACCTTTTGACAATAAAGTTTGGTTAATGAAGGCAGAACGGCCGATCTGGCAACACTGGCGAAACAAAACGCTACACATGAGTAGCGGCACCTGTTGACCATCTCCCCCCTCCCTTCCGTTGTCGAGTTGAGCGTCGTTTGTGTTCTATGTAAGAATTGTTTTACAAAGTCTATGTTCAGTGCGTTGGTTGTCAACTAAAAACAGGAAAACAAAAGGTCAAAAAGAGTTATATTAAGTTTGGTAAGACACCAAAAGCAACTTCTGCGACGCTGGTACGTGTTCTTGATGATTAAGCACTTTCCATGAAGTATGTGTATGAGTAATTCTCTCCTCTTTCAAGGAGGTAAAAAAAAGTGTTTCTTACAAAACCAGTAGTGGAAGACCGGTGACCTCCATCAGTGACAAAAATATTGAGAAAGCGGGGAAAATAATCACGAAAGATCGTCGATTATTTGTGCGCATAATAGCTGAAGAACTACAGATTATTAGTGAAACCTCGCGGCAAATCGGTATCCAGTATTTAGGGATGAAAAGAAACGTGCGGCACACGTAGGGTATGACCTTAGTACGCAGCACAACAAGGTTCATGGCTTTTTGTTCACGACAATGTACACCTTCACATAGCCAATATCGTCAAACAGTTTCTGGAAAAGAAAGGGTGTGATGCAAATTAAACAACCACCACACTCACCAAATCTCAATCTTCCAGACTTTTTCCTATTCCCATGACTCAAACTCGCATTGAAAGGAGAGAGATTTGACGATATTTCTGACATCCAACGAAACGTGACTAGGCTTTTAAATGTACTAAGTTCAATACATTGTTATTTCATGGAGAGGACACGATGAAAATCATGATTAATTGAAAATTGGGTAGCAAATATCCCAAAAGAAGACTTCTTGCAAAGTTTCCAGGATATGTATAGTAGATCTCAGTGGTGCATAGTTATGCGAGGTGACTATTTCAAAGGGCAGTAAGGTATATTTTTTGTGAATATTTCATCTACAATAATGTTACAGTACTATTCATCGAACTTTAATGTCAGAGGTTGTATATTAATTTGTCAAGACTCAACATGCTTAATTTGACTTAATGTGGAAATTTGAAGAGTGATTTTTTAGCTTAGGGGTGTCGGCTTAGTCCCTTGACCCAGTTTGGAATTTACGATGTTTGTCACCAATACCCCTCATGTAGTCTCTGGGTGTTATATTATAAATATAATCAATCAATCCTTCGTGGGAGAATTATTTGAAATAGTCTTGATTTTATGATTGGATAGGGAAGTTTACTTACAGTCATTGATTATATGCCTTAATTTTTATCTTTAACCTAATCATTCTAAATATAATTCAATTTTTTCTTTCCTTTGTTTTTTAATATGCTTTATAAAAATGAAATAGAGAACTGCGACAGTGTATCTTAGAGCTTTCATTTAAAACGAGAAATTCATTTCCAAATTATATCAATCACACATGCATTTTTGCACAATTCTTTGCTTTGTTTTCCTTTCTCTTTTCCTACATAACTTAATACAGCGTTTCTCAAACTGTGGGGTGTACCCCCCACACCCCCTAGAAGGCCTGATAAGCCTACGATGGGGACGCGAGCATATCGAAAACTTGAAAATAAAAGGTTTAAGAAATTACAAATATACTGAAAAGAAACAAAAAAAATATTCTGACATAATAAAAATATATATATATATATTTATACTGTGTAATTACTTTTAAATGCATCAGTATTGCAAATGTATTGATGATTAATTTATCAATACTAAGAATAAGATTGATAATTACTAGTGACTTCCATGGGCTTGTCACACACACATATACAAATTTATGTACAAAATTTAAGTACCTATTTTGACAATCTGTACGGATTATAGGTATAATCGTATTGTATCGTATTTCAAAGTGCACTATTATTAAATTTAATACATTGTTATTGCATGGAGGGGACACGATGAAAATCATCATTAATTGAAAATTGGGTAGCAAATGTTTAGTTTATGAAGCACTGACTTAATGAGAATATAGAGCGTCCTAAATATAAAGTATAAACAAAACCTTTCCGAGAAAGAAAATAAACAATTTTATTCACGATGTGAACAAGGTACAGAGGACCCAAAGAGTGTCAGAGTGTTCCACTCCGTCATCCGCAAGGTCGAGGGGGGAGGGGTCTTCCAAATTTCGGCCGTCCCTGGCCTTGCATGTTTTATTTGGCACTCTTCAGTTTGTGATCCTAAATAATCCTTTTTTCACCCCACATCAACCTTGACATCATTCGAATGTTGTTCTAGAACAATTGCCAGTTCCGTGACAAAAGAAGGGTTATTTCTCAAAAGAAAAGAGTGACGATGTCTCTCGCCGTCTCGTTTCGAATCAACTAATACATGGATTGCAAAATCTCCCGTTGCCGTCGCTTCGGAGATTCGCAGTGTTCTTTGAAGGACGTTTAAAGATAAAACTTTAAAGATGAGATTAATCCATTTTCCATGCCCTTTCAAAATGACAGCCATGCAGAGAGATGCTCATTCGTCTTTAAACACGCTTTTGCAAATCATAAAACTATAATGGATTGTAGGGCAAAAATAGTACACAAGTTTAGAAAAAGGTGCGGAAAAGTGTACACATTCGTAATAAGCCTTTTTGTAATGTCCAATTCTCCAAGATCCCTTTCTGTGCGCGCGTGTATGCACAAATTTCTACTTTTCATTTTCCACTATTTTTACGTTACTTAGTTTTAGGTTTTATTTTTCCACCCTGTGCTTACACACAATATAGTATAATTCATAATATATATAATAGTTGTGCGAGCATAGGTGTGTTTTTTTTGTGTTTTATATGCAATTTTTGTGTGTCCTTTTGAGGTTTGTCATATTATTTAAATAAATATTTTATTTTATTTATTATTACTATTATTGCACTTTGAAGCTCCAAGCAGGCCATTATCGATTAATTGTTCAATTTCAAGCTTCAGTCAAGTGACGAGGACGTCAACAGAACTGGCAATCCACTCTTCAAACTTTCATATCTCGCCAACTTGAGTACTTTGTGTCTCGAGAGTTTCAATGTGTATCGACATTTCTACATGATGGTCTTAAGTAAGGACTCCAAAAAATGAGAAATTTTACAAAAAATTGAGAAATTTTCTTGTGATTTTATTTTATAGACCATCTTATTAGCTTTATAAAAGTACCAAGTTTATTATTTTCGGTTCACTAGAAAAAAAAACTACAAGTGTTTTAGTAAAAGCATATGTCATTACTTTAACCAAAACATATATATGTCATACTTTAAAACGCGTTTTACTCGAAAGATGTTTTTTTTAAAAAAATGCTCACTCGGGGCCAGGGATTGCTAAAAAAGTTTTGAAAACAGTTAACTGAAATGTTTTGTGTATGTTCTGTATAATAGAAGTGTTTTAACCTTCAGATTTGTCAATCACTGTTTTATTACAAAATTTACAGTCCCTTATGTGAATATAATCACTGTTTTTTAAGCAGTTTCATATAATAAATAAGATAGAATGCTCTAATTTTTGTAAAAAATAAAATATCTCTTAACCTGAAGCTCATTTCAAAAATGAATAATATAGCAGCACATCAGAATTGAAAAATTGAAAATTTGTTCATAAACTTTTCGTTCAAAATGAGCGACACTTTTTTTTTTTTTTTTTTTTTTTTTGTAAATTTTTACACATTTTTTCCATTTTTAGTAATAATAATTTATTTTTCTCTTCTTAATTTTAGCACATTATTTTAAAAAATTTACTAAACAATTCTAAAAAACACAAAAAATCCCCATATCTCCACCTTAGAGAAAGAGGCTCATAAGAGTATTCCTCATATGCTCAATGGGGATAAGGTATGAATAGCATATAAACCATTCCATTTGGAACATAGTTTTTTTTCATGAAATTGGTACCAGATGTGAGTAGTGTGATTATCTGCTTTTGAAACAAAGACACCGGCAGTTACGGCACCATTCTGACAAATGATACGATCCTGTATGTTCTAATTGTACCTGTGAGCCTTAAGAATTATATATGACAACACGTCCATAGGTCTACACCACACTTATATTTCATTTCCCTATAAAAGTACACTTTTCTTGCGTAGATGTCTCTTTTCCGTATGTTAGACGGAAAATATAGAGGGTTTGCTTATCTCGGTAGTAATAACTTTAAAAATCACTTTGTGAGTTCAAAAAAGTGGAGCTCATCAGATAACTGAACAAGTCTTTACTGAATTTCAATCTAGTTTTCATTTTCTTCCTCCTGTGATGGAATGCACCGTAAAATGCGGCGTATAATGTGCACTTATATTTTCTAGGTGCAGTTTTTAATTTTTGGGTATTTTCGCCGTATAACGCATACACCCTGTTTATGAACGAACCTGAAATGTACGTATGCAATGGTGTTATGTTTTGAAGCCATTTATTCGAGTTATTATCCCCGGAGTTTGAAAAAAATAGTTCATTACCAGAGCTACGACCTTTTAAGTTCATTAGGAGTGTCATTTATTTTAAATAAAGTGTATTCCGATCTATGTATAAATCTAATTAATTTATGTTCCTCTTTTTATATATATATATTTTTAAAGCTTTCATTTTTATATACCCGGCGTATAAGGCACACCTGTAACCTTCGATCCTATCTTTTCAATTCCTATTATTAGTCCACTCTCTCCCTATATATGTATCTTGTTCAAATTTTTTCAATCGTTAATAAAATACTTTCTTTTCATCCATTCAAGTTCACATATACATCTTTTAAAACTTGTAGGGGATAACACTTGATATATGTTAATACAGTTCATACAAACATGAATTCCTTAACTAAATTAAAAATAAATAAATAGTAACAAACGCACACAAAAATAATAGTCCAACAGCAGATATAGAAATGAAAATCATTCGTTGTGTACCTGTAGAGCAATTGGACTTCTAATCCTAAGGCCGTGGGTTCAAATCCCAAGTGGGATGGCCTAATTTCTGCGAATGTGATTTCCATTTTATTAGAATAATTAAATTTAATTAATGAATAAATAGCAGCAAATAAATCAAAACAGCCCAAAACCATATCTAGAAAGGAAAATTGCAAGGTCTATTTTGTCACTTAATATTGTGATTCTGCCATATGTATATACATATTTATATTAATTGTAACCATTTAATAAAAAAGTGTTTAAAATAAAAAATTTCTTTTTTGACCTAAATAGGAATTGACTTAAATTTATTTTATATTACTTGTTTAAGTTAAAGGTGCACATTATACGGTGGATTTTACGATAATTGAGAAGTAAGATGTACAACAGGCGTCACATACCATACAGACCAGACCTCCTTCATACAAGCATTTTGCATAGAGTTGTGACTAATACTATCTTTCCTGTAGTAGAAAAAAGCATGGATCTAAGGTGAGATTGAATTAAAGTCCTGTTGCGACGTGCATTAAGTCGTAGTCAACATGGAAAGCGATTGACCACCATCTTGCAGCTTCATGGCCTTATTGACATAAAAGTTTAAGACTCTATTAGGGATTTTGCAAGAAAATGATAACTCAAACTCATTTTTACTCTTAGACTATCAAGTCATTTTTGACATACTATCGTGTATTGAACGGCAGTTTAACCCTATGTATCTGCGGGTTAAAACAGTACAGTATTGACGAAGTGATAGCAACTCGGTTACATATTGCTATTCTCGATGCAGCTTGCATTTATTTGTAATTATCTAAATTCTGAGAATTCGGAATTACTTTTGTGATTTTTCAATCTTTGCTTGTGAAAGAGTGTACGCATGTATCATAATAAACTAAAAATTAAACAATAAAGCTCTGTGCATTAGTTGCTATTAAAAAAATATTTAGGTAAGAAGTTAAAGCATTCAATTTTAATATATTAAGCAAATAAAAATTCTATAATTCCTTTATCCTCATATTCAGTATGGTCAGTTTAGAATAATCTGTTGTTGACAAGCCTTCCAATAATTTACATTCATATCAAACTTTCTTTTAAGTAATTCTTATTTTATATATTTCAAACTATTTATGTTTTATATTTCAACTATATCAAACTCACCACGGACGGGCATTCAAAACTGGATTTTCTTTCTGTCTTGTTTAGTAATTTATTGAGAATTTTATTCATCCAACGTTCTCCTAAGGTTTTTTTCCCAACAGAATCACTAATAAACCAGCATTTTATTAACCATCTATTTATATCCAACTTTGTCCCCAGGTTTATTAATATCAAACAGTTTATAATATGCCCTCATACCTAGTATTTTTATATGTGTTCACTTTAATCATGAAATTTTCATCAAGGTATTCATTAATATATCCACCTTTACATAAAGAACCACTGATTTCAAGAGTCTCACGAAGGTTTTCATACATTATTAATGTGTCATGAAAGTAATGATTCATATTCAATACTTAATAAAACACCTACTTTATCAAGTTAATTCTTACCCTATACTGCGAACAAAAATGTTTTATCCCTCCCTCTTTGAAATGAAATAGGTATAAAAAGCTTCATTTTTCATCAACTAAAACGTTAGATTATACGTTAACGAAGATTATACGCTAAAAGGAGCTCCTCATTTTATGATATCTTGAAACGAAACTGTCTTTAAATTTAATCGAGAACTATTTGAATAAATGGTGTCTTGTGATTCAATTCAAATAACTTTTTCTATTACTGTAACAAAAGGAAGTTTAGGTAGTTTTTACTCTTCAATCATTGTAACTTCACAATTTTGTTTCTCGATTTCTGCGATTGTTTTACAATTGTTATACCAAGTGATTTGGAGATAGTTCATCTCTCATTTTATCTCAGAAAAGAAGGGGGGGGGACGAAAATAGTCGATGTATAGCTGTACGAGCGCACAGTCGAGATAAATAAAATAAAAAAAATTACGGTGCAGCATGCCACTGTAAGTATCATTTTTCACCGAAGGTTAGGCCTGGGAATCAAAGGCTGTCTTTATATTTATGTGTCAAATCATTTTCTTAAAATACTGATTCGAACTACTTACTAATTCTAATTTTTTTTTGCCTCCAGTTTAAAATATAGTTTATATTTTATAACATCCTATGGAATTCGAGTAACTACCTCAGGACTTAAACAATTGTTCTTACTTAAATGCATCCGAAAGTTTAAACAAAAATGAAAATTTCTATGATATTGCTTTTTTCAGACCCTTTCTGTGAGTATCTCTTTACTAAAAATGTAAAGGGGGGGGGGGACGCCGTACGAGATAAAAACAAAAATGTTTCTGATTTAATGGTTTTTACAAATTTTTAGCAAGGAACATATGTGCATGTGACATCTAAAACAGGATATTTGCTCAAAGTACCACAAAAACAAAATAATATTAATAATTTAATTTTAAAATTCCTGAAGTAATTTTAAAAAGTACTTCTGCGATGATTGTTGACTCACGTGATTTTTTTTATTGAAAACTACGTCGAATTATGTAAAGCAAAACTTGATAAAGATTTTGAAAAAAAACATGATTAAAATTCATAAAATGATTTTCTTACGAAAGCTTATTAACAATTCCATAAAAATCAATCAATTCCAAATTGTACAATTTTGCAAAAACTAAGTATGTAACACAATATATTTAAAGCTACTTTCCTTTCCTATTAAATGACAGACAGATGGCGCTCCTTGTTCTTTTGGAGGGAAATTCCTTTTTCTCAAGTAGGAGTTTGAGAAAGTTTGCGAGTGCTCTTGATAGGATATTGCCTTTCTCCATCGTAAGATGCTGTGAACTATTTTAAAAGGAATATGTTATGTTTGTCTTGTATCCACTGTCGGGGAACTTATTAAATGTAGTGTGTTCTATTTTTTCCACAGTCCTTAAAATACCGTCAACCATGGAGGACCATAAGTATCATTTTTATTCAAAAACGCATGACAACTTCCGTTACATATATTAATAGCGATTACTAGAAAAAATATTGACATTTGACAGAATGGGGGGAAATGCTTTAACGATTTAATTGAAGAAAAATTAGTGCTTTATTTGGTTTGAGACAAATCAGTTTAAAATTTTTATTTCTTATCAAGATGTAAATGACAACATTCACAAAATTTATCATAATTATGTATTTTTAAAATAAGACCTCTCAAATTTTGTAAGAAAATAGAAAAATATATAAAGAATAATTTAGGCTAAAAAAAAGTTTTTTCAATTTTTTAAGCCGAATTTCGTCAAACTAATTTCACTGTGTCGCCTTAAAATTTTTTTGTCGAAATCGGAAGGAAAGAGCATTAAAAAAGAAAATTTCATTAATTTTGATATTTTTGAAAACACTCATTATAGTATTCAGATGAATGCACATTCAATGGGTGCGATAAATAGAAATTCTATGGGTTCTTAGAATTCCTAACATTCTCGAATTCAAATGGCTGGTACACAGTAATGTTTAAATATGTTGTGCTCATTTTTTTCTTCTGTAAAGACCATTAGAAATTAATTTCATGGTAACATAGTAAATTAAATGAAAATGTCGTCGTTTTGATTGAAATATTATACTTTTTTGATAATGAGATATCATTTTTAATTTGAAGGTTTTATGAAAATTATTCATACAAGTTCCAATGAGTATTGGAACTATACAGCAAGTTGCTGGTCGTCATTCGGAATATGGATCGCGCAGCGATTCTCCATCCCATATCGAACAAGTTATTTGGTTGCCTGATGTAGTAGCAAGTCCTGAGTAGAAAAGGGAGCTTCTTGATTGGTTGTTGTGGAGAAGGCAAGAGAGTGTGTCCAAGAACTGCTCTCAGACTAGGTCTGGGTGGAAAAGTTTAAGTCCTAAAGTGTTGCTGAGTTTCTGTTTGCTATTAATCTGTAGAAGGATATGAGTTGGTTCTAGATTGGTTTCTCTGAAGTTTAGGTATTATGATATAAAGTGTCCTTCCTGGGTGTATGTAGCTTAAAGTTAAAAATTAAAGTTAAGAAATTGAGAAAGAAGAGATCTAGGTGTTCATTTGCCACCGGCAAATAATAAAAATTAATACTAAGAAGGATTGTACGCGTCAAGCAGAATTCTTCTTGGTCTTTTGGTATTATCTCGTTGGGGTAGTTTTTTCTAAGTTAATAATATTGTGTAGTTATTTGTAAGAGGAAGGTTGAATAACACAACTAGAGAAAGCCTAGTATGAATGAAGTAGATATCACAAAATGAAAGAAAGCGTAAAAAATATTAGAATAAATACTTACTCTCGAAAACAAGCTTGCCGGAAAGGCAAAACATGGTATTGTTTATCACACACTCAGGTCATCACACCCAGCAAAACAATATCCACCTGTAAATATTTTGCCATCAAGATAATAAATAATAATTCTCAGTATTATACGAATATAAAAGCCATGGTACTGTAGAAAAGGCAGATAAATTTTTATTGAACTGTTTTATTATTGAACTAGATTATATGTCAATATTATATAAATAAATGGAAGCTAATAAATATCCAAACTCTTTCAGAACTACCTTTCGGAAATAATTACCATTTTAGAATTTTTATGAGGTATTTTAAAAAGTATTTAAATAATCACTTAAACAAAATATAGAATCCTATATTGCAAATTTGTAAAATTCTAGCTCATTATTCTGAAAAATTGAAATCATATTTTAAAACGTATCATGACATCTATAGCGCATTTTAAATTAAATTGATTATAAGGTCAGCATCTTCAGAGACTATCTTCATCTGAAGGTTAGCACCTTTTACAAACAACATTTTTAACTAAGAAATCACTTAATAAATATTGAATGGACACAGAACAATTCTGTATTATATGCTCATAAAGTTTAATGTGTGAGATAAAACATATGGCTTATATGCTATACCTTCACACAATTCCTTCACAAGCCTAAGTTCTTTCAAGCAAATGCGTAAAGCTTACAGATATGAATCATTAAGAAAACGAAGAAAGATTTCTGACATAACTGTTACCTAACAGCATTTTTACAAAAATAAATGATAACATCACATTATGAAGGTATAAGGAAAAACACAAAGAAAAAATAGAGTTTATACAGAGTGAAATATTTTAAAGAATCTTTTGAATGCACCATTTGAAAAAACATCTAGCACCCGACGTAACCTTTTATCATATATAATCTAACATTGATCATCATTAGAATGTTTTATGTTATCAAATTATGACAAAAGTAATGAGTACTTGGGGAATAAGAAAATCATGAAAACTGTTCTTGATTTTTAGTTTCTGTGATTTTATTTATTTTTTAATTTTCAAAATAAATAATCATTATTATCAAGTTGAAATGGAACTTTTATACTTATATTTTACTTTATTTTCTCTTTAATTCATACTATTTACTTAACCAACTCAAGTTAATGTATATGTTAATATATATTATATATACAAGTTAATATATATTATATAATACAAATATTATTTACTTAATCCTCTCACTTAAAAAATATAATTAAATGTACTTAATTGAATATAAATCCTATTTGTAAAAAGTGGGTGAAAGCGTTTTCAATTTTATAACCAGAATTTTTAATGTATAATCAATTTTATCTTTGGTCTGTTGTACAGGTGAAAATCCTTTATATAACAAATGAAGATAAATACGCAACTGAACAGCTTACCG
>BMAO01009682.1:0-30624 GCA_019973975.1 Trichonephila clavata | reverse complement strand
AAACAAAAAGCCGTATTTCATGCAAAAGTCTTGTATTTAATCTCGAAATACTTTGTGGACTTGTTTCATTTCTTTCACAAAATAAACACATATTTTCCAATTCATTTCACACTAACAGACAAACATTATCCCAGTAGAACTTTAAATGAAATATAGGAAATCAATTTTCTTTAATTTAAATCAAGAATAGGGATTTAAAAATAAAAATAGTTCACCAAATAGCAATACACATGTAAAGTAGTGATCGCGTTTTAAAAATTAATTGTAAGGTAGTTTTTTATTATATGGAAAGAAAGGGTTGTTCAGGAAATAAACAAAAAGTCGTATTCCATGCAATAGGCTTGTATATAATTTCGAAACACTTTGTGGACTTGTTTCATTTCTTTCACATAATAAACACATATTTTCCAATTCATATCACACAAACTGACACACGTTATCCCAGTAGAACATTTTTAATGAAATATTTCGAAACACTTTTCATTAATCTAAATTATAGATAGGGCTTTCCAAATAAAAATAGTTCGCCTAATAGTAAAACACATGTAAGGCAGTGATCGTTTTTTAAAAAATAATCGTAAGGTAGTTTTCCTGTAACAGTAAGTTTAAGGGGTGGTACCAGAAATAAACATACAAGAACTGTGTCCGAAGCAATACGCGTGTATGCATTCTCGACACATGTTGTTGACTTGTTTCATTTATTTCACATATTGAACACATTACCTCACCACAATCTGACATGCACAAAAACACTTAGAACACATACATTTACTTTAACTCCTGATTTTGAAAAACTTTGAATTAAATTAAAAATTTGAGGTAGGATTTAAAAATAAGAATAGTTTATCAAATAACAAAAAATATTGCAATGTAATGATCGCGATTTGAAAAATATTTGTCAGTTAGTTTTCTATTATATGGAAAGAAAGGGTTGTTCAGGAAATAAACAAAAATCGATCCCATGCAATAGGAGTTTATGTAATCTCGACACACGTTGTGGACTTGTTTCATTTCTTTCACAATACAAACACATATTTACCAATTCATATAACACTAACAGACACATGTTATCCCAGTAGAATTATTTTAATGTAATATTTCGAAACACTTTTCTTTAATCTAAATCAAGAATAGGGTTTTCCAAATAAAAATAGCTCAAAAAATAGCAAAACACATGTAAAGTACTGATCGCGTTTTAAAAATTAATTGTAAGGTAGTTTTCTTTTATATGGAAAGAAAGGGTTGTTCAGGAAATAAACAAAAATCGATCCCATGCAATAGGAGTTTATGTATACTCGACACACGTTGTGGACTTGTTTCATTTCTTTCACAATACAAACACATATTTACCAATTCATATAACACTAACAGACACATGTTATCCCAGTAGAATTATTTTAATGTAATATTTCGAAACACTTTTCTTTAATCTAAATCAAGAATAGGGTTTTCCAAATAAAAATAGCTCAACAAATAGCAAAACACATGTAAAGTACTGATCGCGTTTTAAAAATTAATTGTAAGGTAGTTTTCTTTTATATGGAAAGAAAGGGTTGTTCAGGAAAACAAAACAAAAAGTCGTATTCCAAGCAATAGGCTTGTATGTAATTTCGAAACACTTTGTGGACTTGTTTCATTTCTTTCACAAAATAAACACTTATTTTCCAATTAATATCGCACTAAGAGACACACGTTATTCCAGTAGAACATTTTTAATGAAATATTTCGAATCATTTTTCATTAATCTAAATTATAGATAGGGCTTTGAAAATAAAAATAGTTCGCCTAATTGTAAAACACATGTAACGCAGTGATCGCTTTAAAAAAAATAATTGTAAGGTAGTTTTCCTGTAATTGTGACAGGAGGGTTTCGTACAGGAAATAAACACACAAAAAGTTTGTCCTAAGCAATACGCGTGTATGTATTCTCGACATATGTTGTTGACTTGTTTCATTTATTTCACATATTGAACACATTAATTCACCACAATCTGACATGCACAAAAACACTTAGAACAAATACATTTACTTTAACTCCTGATTTTGAAACACTTTGAATTAAATTAAAATTGAGGTAGGATTTTAAAATAAGAATAGTTTATCAAATAACAAAAAATATTGCAAAGTAATGATCGCGATTTGAAAAATATTTGTAAGTTAGTTTTCTATTATATGGAAAGAAAGTGTTGTTCAGGAAATAAACAAAAATCGATCCCATGCAATAGGAGTTTATGTAATCTCGTCACACGTTGTGGACTTGTTTCATTTCTTTCACAATACAAACACATATTTACCAATTCATATAACACTAACAGACACATGTTATCCCAGTAGAATTATTTTAATGTAATATTTCGAAACACTTTTCTTTAATCTAAATCAAGAATAGGGTTTTCCAAATAAAAATAGCTCAACAAATAGCAAAACACATGCAAAGTACTGATCGCGTTTTAAAAATTAATTGTAAGGTAGTTTTCTTTTATATGGAAAGAAAGGGTTGTTCAGGAAAACAAAACAAAAAGTCGTATTCCAAGCAATATTCTTGTATGTAATTTCGAAACACTTTGTGGACTTGTTTCATTTCTTTCACAAAATAAACACTTATTTTCCAATTAATATCGCACTAAGAGACACACGTTATTCCAGTAGAACATTTTTAATGAAATATTTCGAATCATTTTTCATTAATCTAAATTATAGATAGGGCTTTGAAAATAAAAATAGTTCGCCTAATTGTAAAACACATGTAACGCAGTGATCGCTTTAAAAAAAATAATTGTAAGGTAGTTTTCCTGTAATTGTGACAGGAAGGTTTCGTACAGGAAATAAACACACAAAAAGTTTGTCCTAAGCAATACGCGTGTATGTATTCTCGACATATGTTGTTGACTTGTTTCATTTATTTCACATATTGAACACATTAATTCACCACAATCTGACATGCACAAAAACACTTAGAACAAATACATTTACTTTAACTCCTGATTTTGAAACACTTTGAATTAAATTAAAATTTAGGTAGGGTTTTAAAGTAAGAATAGTTTATCAAATAACAAAAAATACTGCAAAGTAATGATCGCGATTTAAAAAATATTTGTAAGGTAGTTTTCTATTATATGGAAAGAAAGGGTGGTTCAGGAAATAAACAAAATCGATCCCATGCAATAGGAGTGTATGTATCTCGACACACGTTGTGGACTTGTTTCATTTCTTTCACAATACAAACATATGTTTTCCAATTCATATCACACTAACAGACATACATTATTCTATAGTAGAATAATATTTCGAATAACTTTTCTTTATTCTAAATCACGGATAGATATTTCCAAATAAAAATAGTTCGCCTAATAGCAAAGTACATGCAAAGTACTGATCGCGTTTTAAAAAATAATTGAAAGATAGATTTCCTGCAACAGTGAGTTTAAGGGGTGGTACCGGAAATAAACATACAAAAACTGTGTCCTAAGCAATACGCGTGTATGCATTCTCGACACATGTTGTTGAAATTGTTTCATTTCTTTCACATAATAAACACTTCTTTCCAATTCATATCACACAAACTGACACACGTTATCCCAGTAGAACATTTTTAATGAAATATTTCGAAAACACTTTTCATTAATCTAAATTATAGATAGGGCTTTCCAAATAAAAATATTTCGCCTAATACTAAAACACATGTAAGGCAGTGATCGTTTTTTAAAAAATAATTGTAATATAGTTTTCCTGTAACAGTGAGTTTAAGGGGTGGTACCGGAAATAAACATACAAAAACTGTGTCCGAAGCAATACGCGTGTATGCATTCTCGACACATGTTGTTGAATTGTTTCAATTATTTCACATATTGAACATATTACCTCACCACAATCTGACATGCACAAAAACACTTAGAACACATATATTTACTTTAACTCCTGATTTAGAAACACTTTGAATTAAATTAAAACTTAGGTAGGGTTTTAAAGTAAGAATAGTTTTATCAAAAAAAAAATATTGCAAAGTAATGATCGCGATTTGAAAAATAATTGTAAGGTAGTTTTCTGTTATATGGAAAGAAAGGGTGGTTCAGGAAAAAAAAACAAAAAGTCGTATCCAAGCAATAGGCTTGTATGTAATTTCGAAACACTTTGTGAACTTGTTTCATTTCTTGCACAGAATAAACACTTATTTTCCAATTAATATCACACTAAGAGACACACGTTATCCCAGTAGAACTTTTTTAATGAAATATTTCGAATCACTTTTCATTAATCTAAATTATAGATAGGGATTTCCAAATAAAAATATTTTGCCTAATTGTAAAACACATGTAAGGCAGTGATCGCTTTAAAAAAATAATTGTAAAGTAGTTTTCCTGTAATTGGGACAGGAAGGTTCGTACAGGAAATTGTCAGTAGTTTCTATTATATGGAAAGAAAGGGTTGTTCAGAAATAAACAAAAATCGATCCATGCAATAGGAGTTTATGTAATCTCGACACACGTTGTGGACTTGTTTCATTTCTTTCACATACAAACACATATTTACCAATTCATATACACACTAACAGACACATGTTATCCAGTAGGATTATTTAATGTAATATTTCGAAACACTTTTCTTTAATCTAAATCAAGATAGGGTTTTCCAAATAAAATAGTTCAACAAATAGCAAAAACATGTAAAGTACTGATCGATTTTAAAAATTAATTGTAAGGTAGTTTTCTTTTATATGGAAAGAAAGGGTAGTTCAGGAAATAAACAAAAATCGATCCCATGCAATAGGAGTTTATGTAATCTCGACACACGTTGTAGGACTTGTTTCATTTCTTTCACAATACAAACACATATTTTACCAATTCATATAACACTAACAGACACATGTTATCCCATTAGAATTATTTTAATGTAATATTTCGAAACACTTTTCTTTAATCTAAATCAAGAATAGGGTTTTCCAAATAAAAATAGTTCACCAAATAGCAAAACACATGTAAAGTAGTGATCGCGTTTTAAAAATTAATTGTAAGGTAGTTTTCTATTATATGGAAAGAAAGGGTTGTTCAGGAAATAAACAAAAAGTCGTATTCCATGCAATAGGCTTGTATATAATTTCGAAACACTTTGTGGACTTGTTTCATTTCTTTCACAAAATAAACACATATTTTCCAATTCATATACACTAAGAGACACACGTTATCCAGTAGAACTTTTTAATGAAATATTTGGAATCACTTTTCATTAATCTAAATTATAGATAGGGCTTTCCAAATAAAAATATTTTGCCTAATTGTAAAACACATGTAAGGCAGTGATCGCTTTAAAAAAATAATTGTAAGGTAGTTTTCCTGTAATTGGGCAGGAAGGTTTCGTACAGGAAATAAACAAACAAAAAGTGTGTTCTAAGCAATACGCGTGTATGCATTCTCGACACATGTTGTTGAATTGTTTCAATTATTTCACATATTTAACATATTACCTCACCACAATCTGACATGCACAAAAACACTTAGAACACATATATTTACTTTAACTCCTGATTTAGAAACACTTTGAATTAAATTAAAACTTAGATAGGGTTTTAAAATAAGAATAGTTTATCAAAAAACAAAAAATATTGCTAAGTAAATGATCGCGTTTTAAAAAATAATTGTAAAGTAGTGTTTCTGTTATATGGAAAGAAAGCGTGGTTCAGGAAATAAACAAAATTCGTATCCCATGTAATAGGAGTGTATGTAATCTCGACACACGTTGTGGACTTGTTTTACTTCTTTCATAATACAAAGACATATTTTCAAATTCATATCACACTAACAGACACACTTTATCCTAGTAGAATAATATTTCGAATAACTTTTCTTAAATCTAAATCACGGTTAGGATTTTCCAAATAAAAATAGTTCATTAAATAGGAAAATACATGCAAAGTAGTTATAGCGTTTTAAAAATTAATTGTAAGGTAGTTTTCTATTATATTGAAAGAAAGGGTTGTTCAGGAAGTAAACAAAAAGTCGTATTCCGTGCAATAGGCTTGTATATAATTTCGAAACACTTTGTAGACTCGTTTCAATTCTTTCACAAATAAACACATATATTACAATTCATAGAACACTAACATTCACACGTTATCGCAGTAGAATTTTTTTAATGAAATATTTCGAATCACTTTTCATTAATCTAAATTATAGATAGGGCTTTCCAAATAAAAATATTTCGCCTAATACTAAAACACATGTAAGGCAGTGATCGTTTTTTAAAAAATAATTGTAATATAGTTTTCCTGTAACAGTGAGTTTAAGGGGTGGTACCGGAAATAAACATACAAAAACTGTGTCCGATACAATACGCGTGTATGCATTCTCGACACATGTTGTTGAATTGTTTCAATTATTTCACATATTGAACATATTACCTCACCACAATCTGACATTCACAAAAACACTTAGAACACATATATTTACTTTAACTCCTGATTTAGAAAAACTTTGAATTAAATTAAAACTTAGTTAGGGTTTCAATTAGCGTATCAATTTTCTTTAATTTAATTCAAGAATATAGGGATTTAAAAATAAAAATAGTTCACCAAATAGCAAAACACATGTAAAGTACTGATCGCGTTTTAAAAATTAATTTTAAGGTAGTTTTCTATTATATGGAAGAAAGGGTTGTTCAGGAAGTAAACAAAATGTCGTATTCCGTGCAATAGGCTTGTATATAATTTCGAAACACTTTGTAGACTCGTTTCAATTCTTTCACAAATAAACACATATTTTCCAATTCATATAACACTAACAGACACAAGTTATCCCAGTAAAATTATTTTAATGTAATATTTCGAAACACTTTTCTTTAATCTAAATTGTAGATAGGGCTTTCCAAATAAAAATAGTTCGCCTAATAGTAAAACACATGTAAGGCAGCGATATTTTTAAAAAAAATAATTGTAAGGTAGTTTTCCTGTAACAGTAAGTTTAAGGGGTGGTACCAGAAATAAACATACAAAAACTGTGTCCGAAGCAATACGCGTGTATGCATTCTCGACTCATGTTGTTGACTTGTTTCATTTATTTCACATATTGAACACATTACCTCACCACAATCTGACATGCACAAAAACACTTAGAACACTTACATTTACTTTAACTCCTGATTTTGAAACACTTTGAATTAAATTAAAATTGAGGTAGGATTTTAAAATAAAAATAGTTTATCAAATAACAAAAAATATTGCAAAGTAATGATCGCGATTTGAAAAATATTTGTAAGTTAGTTTTCTATTATATGGAAAGAAAGGGTTGTTCAGGAAATAAACAAAAATCGATCCCATGCAATAGGAGTGCATGTAATCTCGACACACGTTGTGGACTTGTTTCATTTCTTTCACAATACAAACACATATTTACCAATTCATATAACACTAACAGACACATGTTATCCCAGTAGAATTATTTTAATGTAATATTTCGAAACACTTTTCTTTAATCTAAATCAAGAATAGGGTTTTCCAAATAAAAATAGCTCAACAAATAGCAAAACACATGTAAAGTACTGATCGCGTTTTAAAAATTAATTGTAAGGTAGTTTTCTTTTATATGGAAAGAAAGGGTTGTTCAGGAAAAATAAAAAAGTCGTATTCCAAGCAATAGGCTTGTATGTAATTTCGAAACACTTTGTGAACTTGTTTCATTTCTTTCACAAAATAAACACTTATTTTCCAATTAATATCACACTAAGAGACACACGTTATCCCAGTAGAACTTTTTTAATGAAATATTTCGAATCACTTTTCATTAATCTAAATTATAGATAGGGCTTTCCAAATAAAAATATTTTGCCTAATTGTAAAACACATGTAAGGCAGTGATCGCTTTAAAAAAAATAATTGTAAGGTAGTTTTCCTGTAATTGGACAGGAAGGTTTCGTACAGGAAATAAACACACAAAAAGTGTGTCCTAAGCAATACGCGTGTATGCATTCTCGACACATGTTGTTGACTTGTTTCAGTTATTTCACATATTGAACATATTACCTCACCACAATCTGACATGCACAAAAACACTTAGAACACATATATTTACTTTAACTCCTGATTTAGAAACACTTTGAATTAAATTAAAACTTAGGTAGGGTTTTAAAATAAGAATAGTTTATCAAAAAACAAAAAAAATTGCAAAGTAATGATCGCGTTTTAAAAAATAATTGTAAGGTAGTTTTCTGTTATATGGAAAGAAAGCGTGGTTCAGGAAATAAACAATATTCGTATCCCATGTAATAGGAGTGTATGTAATCTCGACACACGTTGTGGACTTGTTTTACTCTTTTCATAATACAATGACATATTTTCAAATTCATATCACACTAACAGACACACATTATTCTAGTAGAATAATATTTCGAATAACTTTTCTTAAATCTAAATCACGGATAAGATTTTCCAAATAAAATAGTTCATTAAATAGGAAAATACATGCAAAGTAGTGATTGCGTTTTGAAAATTAATTGTAAGGTAGTTTTCTATTATATTGAAAGAAAGGGTTGTTCAGGAAGTAAACAAAAAGTCGTATTCCGTGCAATAGGCTTGTATATAATTTCGAAACTCTTTGTAGACTCGTTTCAATTCTTTCACAAATAAACACATATTTTCCAATTCATATAACACTAACAGACACAAGTTATCACAGTAAAATTATTTTAATGTAATATTTCGAAACACTTTTCTTTAATATAAATTGTAGATAGGGCTTTCCAAATAAAAATAGTTCGCCTAATAGTAAAACACATGTAAGGCAGCGATATTTTTAAAAAAATAATTGTAAGGTAGTTTTCCTGTAACAGTAAGTTTAAGGGTGGTACCAGAAATAAACATACAAAAACTGTGTCCGAAGCAATACGCGTGTATGCATTCTCGACTCATGTTGTTGACTTGTTTCATTTATTTCACATATTGAACACATTACCTCACCACAATCTGACATGCACAAAAACACTTAGAACACATACATTTACTTTAACTCCTGATTTTGAAACACTTTGAATTAAATTAAAATTGAGGTAGGATTTTAAAATAAGAATAGTTTATCAAAAAACAAAAAATATTGCTAAGTAATGATCGCGTTTTAAAAAATAATTGTAAGGTAGTTTTCTGTTATATGGAAAGAAAGCGTGGTTCAGGAAATAAACAATATTCGTATCCCATGTAATAGGAGTGTATGTAATCTCGACACACGTTGTGGACTTGGTTTACTTCTTTCATAATACAAAGACATATTTTCAAATCCATATCACACTAACAGACACACATTATTCTAGAAGAATAATATTTCGAATAACTTTTCTTAAATCTAAATCACGGTTAGGATTTTCCAAATAAAAATAGTTCATTAAATAGGAAAATACATGCAAAGTAGTTATTGCGTTTTAAAAATTAATTGTAAGGTAGTTTTCTATTATATTGAAAGAAAGGGTTGTTCAGGAAGTAAACAAAAAGTCGTATTAAGTGCAATAGGCTTGTATATAATTTCGAAACACTTTGTAGACTCGTTTCAATTCTTTCACAAATAAACACATATATTACAATTCATATAACACTAACATTCACACGTTATCGCAGTAGAATTTTTTTAATGAAATATTTCGAATCACTTTTCATTAATCTAAATTATAGATAGGGCTTTCCAAATAAAAATATTTCGCCTAATACTAAAACACATGTAAGGCAGTGATCGTTTTTTAAAAAATAATTGTAATATAGTTTTCCTGTAACAGTGAGTTGAAGGGGTGGTACCGGAAATAAACATACAAAAACTGTGTCCGAATCAATACGCGTGTATGCATTCTCGACACATGTTGTTGAATTGTTTCAATTATTTCACATATTGAACATATTACCTCACCACAATCTGACATTCACAAAAACACTTAGAACACATATATTTACTTTAACTCCTGATTTAGAAAAACTTTGAATTAAATTAAAACTTAGTTAGGGTTTTAAAATAAGAATACTTTATCAAAAAACAAAAAAATTGCAAAGTAATGATCGCGTTTTAAAAAATAATTGTAAGGTAGTTTTCTGTTATATGGAAAGAAAGCGTGGTTCAGGAAATAAACAAAATTCGTATCCCATGTAATAGGAGTGTATGTAATCTCGACACACGTTGTGGACTTGTTTTACTCTTTTCATAATACAATGACATATTTTCACATTCATATCACACTAACAGACACACATTATTCTAGTAGAATAATATTTCGAATAACTTTTCTTAAATCTAAATCACGGATACTATTTTCCAAATAAATAGTTCATTAAATAGGAAAATACATGCAAAGTAGTTATAGCGTTTTAAATTGTAAGGTAGTTTTCTATTATATTGAAAGAAAGGGTGGTTCAGGAAATAAACAAAAAGCCGTATTTCATGCAAAAGTCTTGTATACTTTCATGCAAAAGTCGAAATACTTTGTAGACTTGTTTCATTTCTTTCACAAAATAAACACATATTTTCCAATTCATTTCACACTAACAGACACACATTATCCCAGTAGAACTTTTTAATGAAATATTTCGAATCAATTTTCTTTAATTTAATTCAAGAATAGGGATTTAAAAATAAAAATAGTTCACCAAATAGTAAAACACATGTAAAGTACTGATCGCGTTTTAAAAATTAATTGTAAGGTAGTTTTCTATTATATGGGAAGAAAGGGTTGTTCAGGAAGTAAACAAAATGTCGTATTCCGTGCAATAGGCTTGTATATAATTTCGAAACACTTTGTAGACTCGTTTCAATTCTTTCACAAATAAACACATATTTTCCAATTCATATAACACTAACAGACACAAGTTATCCCAGTAAAATTATTTTAATGTAATATTTCGAAACACTTTTCTTTAATCTAAATTGTAGATAGGGCTTTCCAAATAAAAATAGTTCGCCTAATAGTAAAACACATGTAAGGCAGCGATATTTTTAAAAAAAATAATTGTAAGGTAGTTTTCCTGTAACAGTAAGTTTAAGGGGTGGTACCAGAAATAAACATACAAAAACTGTGTCCGAAGCAATACGCGTGTATGCATTCTCGACACATGTTGTTGACTTGTTTCATTTATTTCACATATTGAACACATTACCTCACCACAATCTGACATGCACAAAAACACTTAGAACACATACATTTACTTTAACTCCTGATTTTGACACACTTTGAATTAAATTAAAATTGAGGTAGGATTTTAAAATAAAATAGTTTATCAAATAACAAAAAATATTGCAAAGTAATGATCGCGATTTGAAAAATATTTGTAAGTTAGTTTTCTATTATATGGAAAGAAAGGGTTGTTCAGGAAATAAACAAAAATCGATCCCATGCAATAGGAGTGTATGTAATCTCGACACTCGTTGTGGACTTGTTTCATTTCTTTCACAATACAAACACATATTTACCAATTCATATAACACTAACAGACACATGTTATCCCAGTAGAATTATTTTAATGTAATATTTCGAAACACTTTTCTTTAATCTAAATCAAGAATAGGGTTTTCCAAATAAAATAGTCTCAACAAATAGCAAAACACATGTAAAGTACTGATCGCGTTTTAAAAATTAATTGTAAGGTAGTTTTCTTTTATATGGAAAGAAAGGGTTGTTCAGGAAAAAAAAACAAAAAGTCGTATTCCAAGCAATAGGCTTGTATGTAATTTCGAAACACTTTGTGAACTTGTTTCATTTCTTGCACAGAATAAACACTTATTTTCCAATTAATATCACACTAAGAGACACACGTTATCCCAGTAGAACTTTTTTAATGAAATATTTCGAATCACTTTTCATTAATCTAAATTATAGATAGGGCTTTCCAAATAAAAATATTTTGCCTAATTGTAAAACACATGTAAGGCAGTGATCGCTTTAAAAAAAATAATTGTAAGGTAGTTTTCCTGTAATTGGACAGGAAGGTTTCGTACAGGAAATAAACACACAAAAAGTGTGTTCTAAGCAATACGCGTGTATGCATTCTCGACACATGTTGTTGACTTGTTTCATTTATTTCACATATTGAACACATTACCTCACCACAATCTGACATGCACAAAAACACTTAGAACACATACATTTACTTTAACTCCTGATTTTGAAACACTTTGAATTAAATTAAAACTTAGGTAGGGTTTTAAAATAAGAATAGTTTATCAAAAAAAAAAAATTGCAAAGTAATGATCGCGTTTTAAAAAATAATTGTAAGGTAGTTTTCTGTTATATGGAAAGAAAGCGTGGTTCAGGAAATAAACAATATTCGTATCCCATGTAATAGGAGTGTATGTAATCTCGACACACGTTGTGGACTTGTTTTACTCTTTCATAATACAATGACATATTTTCAAATTCATATCACACTAACAGACACACATTATTCTAGTAGAATAATATTTCGAATAACATTTCTTAAATCTAAATCACGGATAAGATTTTCCAAATAAAATAGTTCATTAAATAGGAAAATACATGCAAAGTAGTGATCACGTTTTAAAAATTAATTGTAAGGTAGTTTTCTATTATATTGAAAGAAAGGGTTGTTCAGGAAGTAAACAAAATGTCGTATTCCTGCAATAGGCTTGTATATAATTTCGAAACACTTTGTAGACTCGTTTCATTCTTTCACAAATAAACACATATTTTCCAATTCATATAACACTAACAGACACAAGTTATCCCAGTAAAATTTTTTAATGTAATATTTCGAAACACTTTTCTTTAATATAAATTGTAGATAGGGCTTTCCAAATAAAAATAGTTCGCCTAATAGTAAAACACATGTAAGGCAGCGATATTTTTAAAAAAATAATTGTAAGGTAGTTTTCCTGTAACAGTAAGTTTAAGGGTGGTACCAGAAATAAACATACAAAAACTGTGTCCGAAGCAATACGCGTGTATGCATTCTCGACACATGTTGTTGACTTGTTTCATTTATTTCACATATTGAACACATTACCTCACCACAATCTGACATGCACAAAAACACTTAGAACACATATATTTACTTTAACTCCTGATTTAGAAAAACTTTGAATTAAATTAAAACTTAGGTAGGGTTTTAAAATAAGAATAGTTTATCAAAAAACAAAAAAATTGCAAAGTAATGATCGCGTTTTAAAAATAATTGTAAGGTAGTTTTCTGTTATATGGAAAGAAAGCGTGGTTCAGGAAATAAACAAAATTCGTATCCCATGTAATAGGAGTGTATGTAATCTCGACACACGTTGTGGACTTGTTTTACTTCTTTCATAATACAAAGACATATTTTCAAATTCATATCACACTAACAGACACACATTATCCTAGTAGAATAATATTTCGAATAACTTTTCTTAAATCTAAATCACGGTTAGGATTTTCCAAATAAAAATAGTTCATTAAATAGGAAAATACATGCAAAGTAGTTATAGCGTTTTAAATTGTAAGGTAGTTTTCTATTATATTGAAAGAAAGGGTGGTTCAGGAAATAAACAAAAAGCCGTATTTCATGCAAAAGTCTTGTATACTTTCATGCAAAAGTCGAAATACTTTGTAGACTTGTTTCATTTCTTTCACAAAATAAACACATATTTTCCAATTCATTTCACACTAACAGACACACATTATCCCAGTAGAACTTTTTAATGAAATATTTCGAATCAATTTTCTTTAATTTAATTCAAGAATAGGGATTTAAAAATAAAAATAGTTCACCAAATAGTAAAACACATGTAAAGTACTGATCGCGTTTTAAAAATTAATTGTAAGGTAGTTTTCTATTATATGGGAAGAAAGGGTTGTTCAGGAAGTAAACAAAATGTCGTATTCCGTGCAATAGGCTTGTATATAATTTCGAAACTCTTTGTAGACTCGTTTCAATTCTTTCACAAATAAACACATATTTTCCAATTCATATAACACTAACAGACACAAGTTATCCCAGTAAAATTATTTTAATGTAATATTTCGAAACACTTTTCTTTAATCTAAATTGTAGATAGGGCTTTCCAAGTAAAAATAGTTCGCCTAATAGTAAAACACATGTAAGGCAGCGATCGTTTTTTAAAAAATAATTGTAAGGTAGTTTTCCTGTAACAGTAAGTTTAAGGGGTGGTACCAGAAATAAACATACAAAAACTGTGTCCGAAGCAATACGCGTGTATGCATTCTCGACTCATGTTGTTGACTTGTTTCATTTATTTCACATATTGAACACATTACCTCACCACAATCTGACATGCACAAAAACACTTAGAACACATACATTTACTTTAACTCCTGATTTTGAAACACTTTGAATTAAATTAAAATTGAGGTAGGATTTTAAAATAAGAATAGTTTATCAAATAACAAAAAATATTGCAAAGTAATGATCGCGATTTGAAAAATATTTGTAAGTTAGTTTTCTATTATATGGAAAGAAAGGGTTGTTCAGGAAATAAACAAAAATCGATCCCATGCAATAGGAGTGTATGTAATCTCGACACACGTTGTGGACTTGTTTCATTTCTTTCACAATACAAACACATATTTACCAATTCATATAACACTAACAGACACATGTTATCCCAGTAGAATTATTTTAATGTAATATTTCGAAACACTTTTCTTTAATCTAAATCAAGAATAGGGTTTTCCAAATAAAAATAGCTCAACAAATAGCAAAACACATGTAAAGTACTGATCGCGTTTTAAAAATTAATTGTAAGGTAGTTTTCTTTTATATGGAAAGAAAGGGTTGTTCAGGAAAAAAACAAAAAGTCGTATTCCAAGCAATAGGCTTGTATATAATTTCGAAACACTTTGTGGACTTGTTTCATTTCTTTCACAAAATAAACACTTATTTTCCAATTAATATCACACTAAGAGACACACGTTATCCCAGTAGAACTTTTTAATGAAATATTTCGAATCACTTTTCATTAATCTAAATTATAGATAGGGCTTTCCAAATAAAAATATTTTGCCTAATTGTAAAACACATGTAAGGCAGTGATCGCTTTAAAAAAATAATTGTAAGGTAGTTTTCCTGTAATTGTGACAGGAAGGTTTCGTACAGGAAATAAACACACAAAAAGTGTGTTCTAAGCAATACGCGTGTATGCATTCTCGACACATGTTGTTGAATTGTTTCAATTATTTCACATATTTAACATATTACCTCACCACAATCTGACATGCACAAAAACACTTAGAACACATACATTTACTTTAACTCCTGATTTTGAAACACTTTGAATTAAATTAAAATTGAGGTAGGATTTTAAAATAAGAATAGTTTATCAAAAAACAAAAATATTGCAAAGTAATGATCGCGATTTAAAAATAATTGTAAGTAGTTTTCTGTTATATGGAAAGAAAGCGTGGTTCAGGAAATAAACAAAATTCGTATCCCATGTAATAGGAGTGTATGTAATCTCGACACACGTTGTGGACTTGTTTTACTTCTTTCATAATACAAAGACATATTTTCAATTCATATCACACTAACAGACACATTATCTAGTAGAATAATATTTCGAATAACTTTTCTTAATCTAAATCACGTTAGGATTTTCCAAATAAAAATAGTTCATTAAATAGGAAAATACATGCAAAGTAGTATAGCGTTTTAAAAATTAATTGTAAGGTAGTTTTCTATTATATTGAAAGAAAGGGTTGTTCAGGAAATAAACAAAAAGTCGTATTCAATGCAATAGGCTTGTATATAATTTCGAAACACTTTGTAGACTTGTTTCATTCTTTCACAAATAAACACATATTTTCCAATTCATATCACACTAACAGACACACGTTATCCCAGTAGAATTTTTTAAATGAAATATTTCGAATCACTTTTCATTAATCTAAATTATAGATAGGGCTTTCCAAATAAAAATATTTCGCCTAATACTAAAACACATGTAAGGCAGTGATCGTTTTTAAAAAATAATTGTAAGGTAGTTTTCCTGTAACAGTGAGTTGAAGGGGTGGTACAGGAAATAAACATACAAAAACTGTGTCCGAAGCAATACGCGTGTATGCATTCTCGACACATGTTGTTGAATTGTTTCAATTATTTCACATATTGAACATATTACCTCACCACAATCTGACATGCACAAAAACACTTAGAACACATATATTTACTTTAACTCCTGATTTAGAAAAACTTTGAATTAAATTAAAACTTAGGTAGGGTTTTAAAATAAGAATAGTTTATCAAAAAACAAAAAAAATTGCAAAGTAATGATCGCGTTTTAAAAAATAATTGTAAGGTAGTTTTCTGTTATATGGAAAGAAAGCGTGGTTCAGGAAATAAACAAAATTCGTATCCCATGTAATAGGAGTGTATGTAATCTCGACACACGTTGTGGACTTGTTTTACTTCTTTCATAATACAATGACATATTTTCAAATTCATATCACACTAACAGACACACATTATTCTAGTAGAATAATATTTCGAATAACTTTTCTTAAATCTAAATCACGGATAAGATTTTCCAAATAAAATAGTTCATTAAATAGGAAAATACATGCAAAGTAGTGATCGCGTTTTAAAATTAATTGTAAGGTAGTTTTCTATTATATTGAAAGAAAGGGTGTTCAGGAAATAAACAAAAAGCCGTATTTCATGCAAAAGTCTTGTATTTAATCTCGAAATACTTTGTGGACTTGTTTCATTTCTTTCACAAAATAAACACATATTTTCCAATTCATTTCACACTAACAGACACACATTATCCCAGTAGAACTTTTTAATGAAATATTTCGAATCAATTTTCTTTAATTTAATTCAAGAATAGGGATTTAAAAATAAAAATAGTTCACCAAATAGTAAAACACATGTAAAGTACTGATCGCGTTTTAAAAATTAATTGTAAGGTAGTTTTCTATTATATGGGAAGAAAGGGTTGTTCAGGAAGTAAACAAAAAGTCGTATTCCGTGCAATAGGCTTGTATATAATTTCGAAACTCTTTGTGGACTCGTTTCAATTCTTTCACAAATAAACACATATTTTCCAATTCATATAACACTAACAGACACAAGTTATCACAGTAAAATTATTTTAATGTAATATTTCGAAACACTTTTCTTTAATCTAAATTGTAGATAGGGCTTTCCAAATAAAAATAGTTCGCCTAATAGTAAAACACATGTAAGGCAGCGATCGTTTTTTAAAAAATAATTGTAAGGTAGTTTTCCTGTAACAGTAAGTTTAAGGGGTGGTACCAGAAATAAACATACAAGAACTGTGTCCGAAGCAATACGCGTGTATGCATTCTCGACACATGTTGTTGACTTGTTTCATTTATTTCACATATTGAACACATTACCTCACCACAATCTGACATGCACAAAAACACTTAGAACACATACATTTACTTTAACTCCTGATTTTGAAACACTTTGAATTAAATAAAAAATTGAGGTAGGATTTTAAAATAAGAATAGTTTATCAAATAACAAAAAATATTGCAAAGTAATGATCGCGATTTGAAAAATATTTGTAAGTTAGTTTTCTATTATATGGAAAGAAAGGGTTGTTCAGGAAATAAACAAAAATCGATCCCATGCAATAGGAGTTTATGTAATCTCGACACACGTTGTGGACTTGTTTCATTTCTTTCACAATACAAACACATATTTACCAATTCATATAACACTAACAGACACATGTTATCCCAGTAGAATTATTTTAATGTAATATTTCGAAACACTTTTCTTTAATCTAAATCAAGAATAGGGTTTTCCAAATAAAAATAGCTCAACAAATAGCAAAACACATGTAAAGTACTGATCGCGTTTTAAAAATTAATTGTAAGGTAGTTTTCTTTTATATGGAAAGAAAGGGTTGTTCAGGAAAAAAAAACAAAAAGTCGTATTCCAAGCAATAGGCTTGTATGTAATTTCGAAACACTTTGTGAACTTGTTTCATTTCTTGCACAGAATAAACACTTATTTTCCAATTAATATCACACTAAGAGACACACGTTATCCCAGTAGAACTTTTTTAATGAAATATTTCGAATCACTTTTCATTAATCTAAATTATAGATAGGGCTTTCCAAATAAAAATATTTTGCCTAATTGTAAAACACATGTAAGGCAGTGATCGCTTTAAAAAAATAATTGTAAGGTAGTTTTCCTGTAATTGGGACAGGAAGGTTTCGTACAGGAAATAAACACACAAAAAGTGTGTTCTAAGCAATACGCGTGTATGCATTCTCGACACATGTTGTTGAATTGTTTCAATTATTTCACATATTTAACATATTACCTCACCACAATCTGACATGCACAAAAACACTTAGAACACATATATTTACTTTAACTCCTGATTTAGAAAAACTTTGAATTAAATTAAAACTTAGGTAGGGTTTTAAAATAAGAATAGTTTATCAAAAAACAAAAAAAATTGCAAAGTAATGATCGCGTTTTAAAAAATAATTGTAAGGTAGTTTTCTGTTATATGGAAAGAAAGCGTGGTTCAGGAAATAAACAATATTCGTATCCCATGTAATAGGAGTGTATGTAATCTCGACACACGTTGTGGACTTGTTTTACTCTTTTCATAATACAATGACATATTTTCAATTCATATCACACTAACAGACACACATTATTCTAAAAAAAAAAAAAAAAAAAAAAAAAAAAAAAAGTAGAAATAAAAAAAAAAAAAAAAAAAAAAAAAAAAAAAAAAAAAAATATTTCGAATAACTTTTCTTAAATCTAAAATCACGAATAAGATTTTCCAAAATAAAAATAGTTCACCAAATAGCAATACACATGTAAAGTAGTGATCGCGTTTTAAAAATTAATTGTAAGGTAGTTTTTTATTATATGGAAAGAAAGGGTTGTTCAGGAAATAAACAAAAAGTCGTATTCCATGCAATAGGCTTGTATATAATTTCGAAACACTTTGTGGACTTGTTTCATTTCTTTCACATAATAAACACATATTTTCCAATTCATATCACACAAACTGACACACGTTATCCCAGTAGAACATTTTTAATGAAATATTTCGAAACACTTTTCATTAATCTAAATTATAGATAGGGCTTTCCAAATAAAAATAGTTCGCCTAATAGTAAAACACATGTAAGGCAGTGATCGTTTTTTAAAAAATAATCGTAAGGTAGTTTTACTGTAACAGTGAGTTTAAGGGGTGGTACCAGAAATAAACATACAAAAACTGTGTCCGAAGCAATACGCGTGTATGCATTCTCGACACATGTTGTTGACTTGTTTCATTTATTTCACATATTGAACACATTACCTCACCACAATCTGACATGCACAAAAACACTTAGAACACATACATTTACTTTAACTCCTGATTTTGAAACACTTTGAATTAAATAAAAAATTGAGGTAGGATTTTAAAATAAGAATAGTTTATCAAATAACAAAAAATATTGCAAAGTAATGATCGCGATTTGAAAAATAATTGTAAGGTAGTTTTCTGTTATATGGAAAGAAAGCGTGGTTCAGGAAATAAACAAAATTCGTATCCCATGTAATAGGAGTGTATGTAATCTCTACACACGTTGTGGGCTTGTTTTACTTCTTTCATAATACAAAGACATATTTTCAAATTCATATCACACTAACAGACACACATTATCCTAGTAGAATAATATTTCGAATAACTTTTCTTAAATCTAAATCACGGTTAGGATTTTCCAAATAAAAATAGTTCATTAAATAGGAAAATACATGCAAAGTAGTTATAGCGTTTTAAAAATTAATTGTAAGGTAGTTTTCTATTATATTGAAAGAAAGGGTGGTTCAGGAAATAAACAAAAAGCCGTATTTCATGCAAAAGTCTTGTATTTAATCTCGAAATACTTTGTGGACTTGTTTCATTTCTTTCACAAAATAAACACATATTTTCCAATTCATTTCACACTAACAGACACACATTATCCCAGTAGAACTTTTTAATGAAATATTTCGAATCAATTTTCTTTAATTTAATTCAAGAATAGGGATTTAAAAATAAAAATAGTTCACCAAATAGTAAAACACATGTAAAGTACTGATCGCGTTTTAAAAATTAATTGTAAGGTAGTTTTCTATTATATGGGAAGAAAGGGTTGTTCAGGAAGTAAACAAAAAGTCGTATTCCGTGCAATAGGCTTGTATATAATTTCGAAACTCTTTGTAGACTCGTTTCAATTCTTTCACAAATAAACACATATTTTCCAATTCATATAACACTAACAGACACAAGTTATCACAGTAAAATTATTTTAATGTAATATTTCGAAACACTTTTCTTTAACCTAAATTGTAGATACGGCTTTCCAAATAAAAAATATATTCATATAACACTAACATTCACACTTTATCCCAGTAGAATTATTTTAATGTAATATTTCGAAACACTTTTCTTTAATCTAAATCAAGAATATGGTTTTCCAAATAAAAGTAGTTCGCCTAATCGTAAAACACATGTAAGTCAGTGATCGTTTTTTAAAAAATAATTGAAAGATAGATTTCCTGCAACAGTGAGTTTAAGGGGTGGTACCGGAAATAAACATACAAAAACTGTGTCCTAAGCAATACGCGTGTATGCATTCTCGACACATGTTGTTGACTTGTTTCATTTATTTCACCTATTGAACAAATTACCTCTCCACAATCTGACATGCACAAAAACACTTAGAACACATACATTTACTTTAACTCCTGATTTTGAAACTCTTTGAATTAAATTAAAATTTAGATAGGGTTTCAAAATAAGAATAGTTTATCAAATAACAAACAATATTGTAAAGTAATGATCGAGTTTTAAAAAATAATTGTAAGGTAGTTTTCTACAAAATAAACACTTATTTTTCCATTAATATCACACTAACAGACACACGTTATCCCAGTAGAACCGTTTTAATGAAATATTTCGAATCACTTTTCATTAATCTAAATTATAGATAGGGCGTTCCAAATAAAAATAGCTCACCAAATAGCAAAACACATGTAAAGTACTGATCGCGTTTTAAAAATTAATTGTTAGGTAGTTTCTTTTATATGGAAAGAAAGGGTTGTTCACGAAATAAACAAAACGTATCCCACACGTTATCCCAGTAGAATTATTTTAATGTAATATTTCGAAAGACTTTTCTTTAATCTTAATTATAGATAGGGCTTTCCAAATAAAAGTAATTCGCCTAATTGTAAAACACATGTTAGGCAGTGATCGTTTTTTTAAAAAATAATTGTAAGGTAGTTTTCCTGCAACAATGAGTTTAAGGGGTGGTACCGAAAAAAAACATACAAAAACTGTGTCCGAAGCAATACGCGTGTATGCATTCTAGACACATGTTGTTGACTTGTTTCATTTATTTCTCATATTGAACACATTAATTCACCACAATCTGACATGCACAAAAACACTTAGAACAAATACATTTACTTTAACTCCTGATTTTGAAACACTTTGAATTAAATTAAAATTTAGGTAGGGTTTTAAAGTAAGAATAGTTTATCAAATAACAAAAAATACTGCAAAGTAATGATCGTGATTTAAAAAATATTTGTAAGGTAGTTTTCTATTATATGGAAAGAAAGGGTGGTTCAGGAAATAAACAAAAATCGATCCCATGCAATAGGAGTGTATGTAATCTCGACAAACGTTGTGGACTTGTTTCATTTCTTTCACAATACAAACACATGCTTTCTAATTCATATCACACTAACAGACATACATGATTCTAGAAGAATAATATTTCGAATCACTTTTCATTAATCTAAATTATAGACAGGGCTTTCCAAATAAAAATAGTTCGCCTAATAGCAAAGCACATGCAAAGTAGTGATCGCATTTTAAAAAATAATTGAAAGATAGATTTCCTGCAACAGTGAGTTTAAGGTTTGGTACCGGAAATAAACATACAAAAACTGTGTCCTAAGCAATACGCGTGTATGCATTCTCGACACATGTTGTTGACTTGTTTCATTTATTTCACCTATTGAACAAATTACCTCTCCAAAATCTGACATGCAAAAAAACACTTAGAACACATACATTGACTTTAACTCCTGATTTTGAAACTCTTTGAATTAAATTAAAATTTAGGTAGGGTTTTAAAATAAGAATAGTTTATCAAAAAAAATATATCGTAAAATAATGTTCGAGTTTTAAAAAATAATTGTAAGGTACTTTTCTTATATATGGAAAGAAAGGGTTGTTCAGGAAATAAACAAAAAGTCGTATTCCATGCAATAGGCTTGTATATAATTTCGAAACACTTTGTATACTTGTTTCATTTCTTTCATAAAATAAACACATACTCTCCGATTCATATCACACAAACTGACGCAATTATCCCAGTAGAACATTTTTAAAGAATTATTTCGAATCACTTTTTATTAATCTAAATTATAGATAGGGCTTTCGAAATAAAAATAGTTCGCCTAATAGGAATACACATGTAAGGCTGTGATCGCTTTTTAAAGAATAATTGTAAGGTAGTTTTCCTGTAACAGTGACTTTTCTTTAATCTAAATCATAGATACCGTTATCCAAATAAAAATATTTCACCAAATAGCAAAACACATGTTAAGTAGTGATCGCGTTTTAAAAATTAATTGTAAGGTAGTTTTCTATTATATGGAAAGAAAGGGTTGTTCAGGAAATAAACAAAAAGTCGTATTCCATGCAAAAGGCTTGTATATAATTTCGAAACACTTTGTGGACTTGTTTCATTCCTTTCACAAAATAAACACATATTTTCCAATTAATATCACACTAACAGACACACGTTATCCATGTAGAACTTTTTTAGTGAAATATTTCGAATCACTTTTCATTAATCTAAATTATAGATAGATAAAATTATAGATTTTTATAGGCTTTCCAAATAAAAATAGTTCGCCTATTTGTAAAACACATGTAAGGCAGTGATCGCTTTAAAAAATAATTGTAAGGTAGTTTTCCTGTAATTGTGACAGGAAGGTTTGGTACAGGAAATAAACACACAAAAAGTGTGTCCTAAGCAATACGGGTGTATGTATTCTCAACATATGTTGTTGACTTGTTTCCTTTATTTCTCATATTGAACACATTAATTCACCACAATCTAACATGCACAAAAACACTTAGAACAAACACATTTACTTTAACTCCTGATTTTGAAACACTTTGAATTAAATTAAAATTTAGGTATTGTTTTAAAGTAAAAATAGTTTATCAAATAACAAAAAAGTACTGCAAAGTAATGATCGTGATTTAAAAAATATTTGTAAGGTAGTTTTCTATTATATGGAAAGAAAGGGTGGTTCAGGAAATAAACAAAAATAGATATCGTGCTATAGGAGTGTATGTAATCTCGACACACGTTGTGGACTTGTTTGATTTTTTTCACAAAATAAACACATATTTTCCAATTCATATCACACTAACAGACACACGTTATCGCAGTAGAATTTTTTTAATGAAATATTTCGAATCACTTTTCATTAATCTAAATTAAAGATAGGGCTTTCCAAATAAAAATATTTCGCCTAATAGTAAAACACATGTAAGGCGGTGATCGCGTTTTAAAAAATAATTGAAAGATAGATTTCCTGCAACAGTGAGTATAAGGGGTGGTACAGGAAATAAACATACAAAAACTGTGTCCGAAGCAATACGCGTGTATGCATTCTCGACACATGTTGTTGACTTTTTTCATTTATTTCACATATTGAACATATTACCTCACCACAATCTGACATGCACAAAAACACTTAGAACACATATATTTACTTTAACTCCTGATTTAGAAACACTTTGAATTAAATTAAAACTTAGGTAGGGTTTTAAAATAAGAATAGTTTATCAAAAAACAAAAAATATTGCAAAGTAATGATCGCGTTTAAAAAAATAATTCTAAGGTATTTTTCTGTTATATGGAAAGAAAGCGTGGTTCAGGAAATAAACAATATCCGTATCCCATGTAATAGGAGTGTATGTAATCTCGACACACGTTGTGGACTTGTTTTATTTTTTTCATAATACAAACACATATTTTCAAATTTCATATCACACTAACAGACACCACATTATCCTAGTAGAATAATATTTCGAATAACTTTTCTTTAATCTAAATCAAGAATAGGGTTTTCCAAATAAAAATAGCTCACCAAATAGCAAAACACATGTAAAGTAGTGATCGCGTTTTAAAAATTAATTGTAAGGTAGTTTTCTATTATATGGAAAGAAAGGGTTGTTCAGGAAATAAACAAAAAGTCGTATTCCATGCAATAGGCTTGTATATAATTTCGAAACACTTTGTGGACTTGTTTCATTTCTTTCACGAAATAAACACATATTTTCCAATTAATATCACACTAACAGACACACGTTATCCCAGTAGAACTATTTTAATGAAATATTTCGAATCACTTTACATTAATCTAAATTATAGATATGCTTTCCAAATAAAAATAGTTCGCCTAATAGTAAAACACATGTAAGGCAGTGATCGCTTATAAAAAAATAATTGTAAGGTGGTTTTTTAAGTAATTGTGAGAGGAAGGTTTGGTACAGGAAACATACACACAAAAAATTTGTCCTAAGCAATACGCGTGTATGTATTCTCGACATATGTTGTTGACCTGTTTCATTTATTTCACATATTGAACTTATTACTTCAGCACAATCTGACATGCACAAAAACACTTAAATCAAATTCCTTTTCTTTAACTCCTGATTTCAAGACAGTTTGAATTAAATTTAAATTTATGTAGGTTTTTAAAATAAGAATAGTTTATCAAATAACAAAAAATATTTGAAAGTAATGATCGCGTTTTAAAAAATATATGGAAGGTAGTTTTCTATTATATGGACAGAAAGGGTGGTTCAGGAAATAAACAAAAATCGATCCCATGCAATAGGAGTGTATGTAATCTCGACACACGTTGTGGACTTGTTTCATTTCTTTCACAATACAAACACATATTTTCCAATTCTTTTCCCGCTAACAAACATACATTATTCTAGTAGAATAATATTTCGAATAACTTTTCTTAAATGTAAATCACGGTTAGGATTTTCCAAATGAAAATAGTTCGCCTAACAGCAGTTGTGCATTGTGAATCTCTATTGCTATTGTTGAATATTAATATTGCAAGGCCGGGGGGTATGTTTGAGCATGCGCAGTGGGCACCACCTAGCGGTGATTAAGTGTATTAAGAAAACGAGCGTTGAGTTTCAGTGAGAGTGTGAGCGGGAGATCGCACGAGCGAGAGCGAGAATTACGGTGCCCATCACAGTGTTCCGACATACGCCCCGAGCAACAAAAAAAGAGGAGAAATATAAAGATATTTGTCACCAACGCAGTCTTATTACTGAGAGTGTGTGTGTGAGAGAGAAACACATAGGGACCACTACCCAACATTGAGTGGTCCGTCCAACAAGCCGGAGAAGTGAACATCCAAGGTGCCGTGAGTAGTGGTCTTTTATGTTTTTTTTATTATAATAAATTGAGGACTAAATTAACTTTAGAAAAATGTTTAAGAACTGCCGCAAGGAAGATCTTCGTATTGTTGCTCTTGAACTTGGTGAGACTCTTTCTGAAAAAGTAACTATAGTTGAGTTAACTGAAATTATTAAAGAAAATAAATATTTTAAGGAGGATGTTGAATTTGTTAAAGAATTAATTCAATATACGATCGAAGACCGTAAAAAAGCGGAGGAAGCTAGGTTAAGAGAAAAAGAGCTTGAACTTGAGCTTGCACGTTTACATAGAGTTAATTCAGATAACGAGATAACAGATGAGGGTTATAATTCGCTAGATGCGTTGGTGAAGAGTGTTCGAATTCTAACTGTGAAGGTGCCTAATAGACCTGAAGGTTGGGCATTCTTTTTCGCTTCTTTAGAGAGAGCCTTTGCTTCAAAAAATGTACCCGAGAAATTTAAGTCGGAAATTTTATTAAATTTGTTGGGTGAAAAAGCTACAAATGTATTAACATATGTTAAAGATGACGAGCTTAACAATTATGAAAAACTAAAATTAATAATTCTAAGAGAATACGAGCCAAGTGCAAATCAATTTCTTGAACAATTTAAAAAAGCTACGCGTCATCCAAATGAAACGTATACTCAGTATACTTCTCGCCTAATAACAAATTGGCAGTATTACTTAAAATTAAGGAGGGTTTCTGATTTTTATAATTTAAATGATCTTATAGTGTCGGACAAAATTTTCAGTACTCTTGAAAAAGAGGTAGCTTCACCCATTTCCGTCCGTGCAGGAAATGATTGGTTTCGCCCGCTGGAACTTGCCAAAGAGATAGACTTGTATAACACTTCTCGAGGAAAGTGCTTAAAACCTGTGCCGAATGTCTTTCCTAGAAATAATCCAGTGAAGAGCGCGTCAAGAGTATTTTTGAGTGAGGTTAAAAACTCTAAATGTGTTTGTTGCGCTGAATCGCATCCATTATACAAGTGTGCAGTGTATTTAAAACTTCCCGTAACCAAGAGAATTGATATAATTAAAGCTAATAACCTTTGTTTTAATTGTCTTTCTACATCTCATACAGCAAAAGACTGTAAATCGAGATATGGTTGTTCAAACTGTCAAAAGCGACATCATAACACCATACATTACACAGAGCGAGCGCGAGACCAGGAAGTAATAAATTCCACCCTTGAACCTCTAAACACATCAGCGCCTGAATTCATCCCAAGTGCAGAAACTCAAAACAACTTACTAACCACAACGAGTATAAACAGAAAAAAATGTGTTTTGCTAGGCTCAGCAATTTGTTATATAAAGTGTGAAAATGGTTTATTCCCAGTCAAAGCAATTTTAGATAGTGGAAGCACTTCTAACTTTGTAACTAAAAGCGTATGCGACTTAATTGGATTGAAAAAATACAAATCTAATGTCTTGGTTTCGGGATTAAGCAAATCATTAATTCCGATAGAATCGCGAGTTACAGTATCTATCAGCAATAAAGAAGGGAGTTATGTTAAAACATTAGACTTTTTTTTGGTACCATCTATAACACAAGATCTTATTCCAACAACGAAGATCGATTTTAATCTGAATAATATTCCCAATCTTAAATTAGCTGACAATAATTTTAATATTCCAGAGCGCGTGCAAATGCTTTTAGGTGCAGAAAGTCTTTTATGAATTAATGTTACCCGGACAGTTCAAGATGGAGGGTTCAAATGTTATTTTTCAAAACACTGTTTTCGGATTTGTTGTTTCCGGATCTTTTTCCTCAGAGGTGAAGGGAAAGGAACATTGTGGGGTTATTCAAGCGGATAATCTAGAGCTTTCAATTAAGAAGTTTTGGGAAATCGAAAGTGTAGAAATCGATTCTGTTAAAACCAGTGAATTAAATATTTGTGAGAATCATTTTAAAAACACTCATTCAAGAGATGACCAGGGAAGATATACAGTGGCGATGCCGTTAAAAGAAGATCCTTCATGTCTTGGTGAATCCAAACAAACCGCGATTCAGAGATTAAACTCTTTGTGGAAACGACTAAATAGAGATAAAGAATATTTGTCGCTGTATGAGAAATTTTTACAGGAATATGAGGATTTGGGTCACATGAGGGAGATCAAGGCGGATGGGTCTGGAGTTGCATTTTACATGCCACACCATGCTGTTTATCGCCCCGAAAAGTCTACAACTAAACTGAGAATAGTGTTTAATGGATCAAGTCCATCAACGAGTGGGAAATCTCTAAATTCAATTCAATTTAATGGCGGACTGGTCCAAGAAGACCTCTTTTCCATTATGGTTCGCTTCCGAAAGCACAAGTATGCCTTTACCACGGATATAGAGAAAATGTTTCGCATGATAAATATACACCCAGAGCAAACGTGTTTGCAAAGAATTCTGTGGAAGAAGGGCATAGGAGAACCAATAAAAACGTACGAGTTAACTACAGTCACCTACGGTACAGTTAGCGCACCTTATCTGGCCACGAGAACGTTGAAGCAGTTAGCAATGGATGAAGCTACTAATTTTCCTTTGGCGGCTCCTGTGGTGCTGAGTGACTGCTACATGGATGATATACTTTCAGGTTCCGAGAGTATAGAAGAATTAATCGAATTGCAACATCAATTGATAGAAATGTTCCAGACTGCAGGGATGCATCTTCATAAGTGGTGCGGTAATTTTTCTGAGATAACTTCAAACCTGCAGGAGTATGCTTTCTTGGAGTCTGATGAGACTAAAGCCCTAGGAATAATTTGGAATCCTAGACCAGACTGTTTCCTTTTCAGAATAGAGCAACAAAGGTCAACTTCATTCACCAAAAGAATAGTTTTGTCCACTATTGCAAGAATCTTTGACCCTTTGGGTCTCCTTGGTCCAATTATAGCTTGGGCAAAGATATTTATGCAAAGATTGTGGTTGCTGGAATTGGGATGGAGTGATGAACTTCCTTTTAAAGAAGAAAAGGAGTGGCGTCGATTTATCGACTCCTTGGAAGCCGTGAATAGCATCTCTATTGACAGATGTATTGTGGTTCACAGAGCGGAGAGCATTGAGTTGCATGCATTTAGCGACGCATCGGAAAAGGCGTATGGAGCATCCATTTATCTCAAGTCTATATCTGCCTTTGGAGAAGTTAAAGTGTGTCTCGTAACGAGTAAAAGCCGAGTGTCACCTCTGAAGCAGATTTCCATTCCAAGACTTGAACTGTGTGGGGCAGTTCTTGCCGCTAAATTGATGAAGAAGGTGAAGGACGCATTGAAGCTTCAGATTTCAGCTGTGCATTTTTGGTCGGATTCGACTATTGTGATTTCATGGATACATCGTGAATCAAGAGAATTGAAGACGTTCGTGGCTAATCGAGTGTCTAAGATTCATCAACTAAGTTTCCGTGACCAGTGGCATCACACTGCATCGGAACAGAATCCTGCTGATATGTTATCTAGAGGAGTACTTCCCGAGGAGCTTCGTGACAACTCTCTATGGTGGCATGGTCCTGATATTCTTCAACAGAGTGCTTATTCAACCACCGTCATTGGGGAACCAACCCAGAGAGATGACTTTGACTGCGAACTACGGGTGTCTGAGAGAACTCTGGAGACTCCATTGCTGTGTTCCAAGAACTTTGACTTTTTCAACCATCTTGTGGACCTTTCTAATAATTATTTTAAAATAATACATATTGTTTCTTATATTTATAGATTTATTCACAATTGCAGATCCAAGGTGAAAAGGAGGGGACCTTTAACTACGAATGAAGTAAATGAGTCCGAAACCTGGCTTATCAAGCAGGATCAGAGTGGTATTAATTTAAGTGACCCTTCAGGTAATCTTAAATCTTTAAACATATTCCAGGATGATAAAGGAGTCCTGAGAGTTGGTGGTAGGCTGGAAAAAGCTTCCATACCCTACAGCCAAAAGCATCCAGCTATACTGGCTAAAAATTCTAAATTGAGTAGAATATATTTCATAACTTTGCATAAGAAATTGTTTCATGTTGGTCCAAAGGGATTACTGAATGCAGTAAGATTGAGATTTTGGGCTTTAGGAGGTAGAAACCTAGCTAGAAAAACGGTTCATACTTGTGTGATATGTTTCAAGTGTAAACCAATACCCTCTTCTCAAATAATGGGCAATCTTCCGTATGAAAGAATGAATATGGCCCCTCCATTCAGTGTAACTGGTCTAGATTTGGGAGGTCCATATTTTGTAGCTTACAAAAACCAGAGAAAAGGTATCCTTAACAAAATCTATGTTTGTGTTTGCATTTGCTTTGTGACTCGTGCCGTCCACCTTGAAATTCTTTCCGATTTGACTTCGGATGCAATAATTGCAATTCTTAAGAGATTCATGTCTAGGCAAGGAAAATGTTCCAAAATTTTTACAGACAATGCGACAAATTTCGTTGGTGCGAATTCTCAATTAAAGGCATTTTATAAGACCCTTAACTTTCCAGATCAAAATCTGGCGGCATATTTCAGTGAAGAAGGCATTGAATGGAATTTTATTCCACCAAGGGCCCCACATATGGGAGGTCTTTGGGAGGCCGGCATAAAGTCAGTGAAATATCACCTTAAGCGAGCATTGGGAAGATCCCGACTCACATACGAGGAGTTTGAAACAGTGATTATCCAGGTGGAAGGAATCTTAAATTCCAGACCCCTTACACCAATATCCAATGATTTTGATAACTTTGAGGTATTAACTCCTGCCCATTTCTTGATTGGTAGATCAATTAATTCTATTCTTGAGCCCATAGTAATTATATTAAGGACAATAGATTAAGCCGTTGGCAGAAAACAACAAAGGTAATTCAGGTAGTTTGGAAAAAATGGAGTACCGATTATCTGAATACTCTCCAACAGAGAACCAAGTGGATGATCGAGAAGGACAATATAATGTGTGGGACAATGGTAATTGTAAAGGAGGATTTTACACCAGTTTGCAACTGGCTTTTAGGGCGCGTCGTTGAGGTCTATCATGGTTCTGATGGTAAAGTGAGAACAGTCAGAATTAAAACAAAAACAGGAGAATTTAAGAGGCCCATAACTAAGATTTGTATTCTACCTATAGATGTAAATAGTTAAGTCAATTTCCATTTAAGAAATTATGTGTTTTTCATTAAATTGTGCTTTGTAATTTTAATTTTTTTTCTGAAAATTTATTGTACTTTATATATATTAATAATTTTG